>RJWM01039964.1:0-15771 GCA_004363535.1 Dasyprocta punctata
GCCGACTTCACCGGGGGCTTGGAGATCTACGGTGCCATCGAGGCCGGACTGCGGGGCCTGGAGATCGGAGTCCTGGGTGAGTCGCCCGCCTGCTTCGCTCACCCGGAGCGCGCCGGGTCCCCTCCTGTGCCCCACCCAGTGTCCCCGGCGCTGTGAGGGACACCGTGCGACCTCTTTCGCAGTGAACAATGTGGGCATGATGTACGGCGGCGGCGCCTGTACCACGCGGAAGCTGCTGGACTGCGAGGACGTGGGCCAGGTGAGTCCCGGCCACAGCGGCGCTCTGCTGCCCTCTGCTGGACAGGCCGCAGCATACACCGGCTGGAAAACTACGACAGCCAAAGTGTCTGTCCTTGAATGTGGCGCCCTTTTGCAGTGCACAATGTGCACAACTGTATGGGTTGAGCCTGATTCTCACCTTTCCTGTTCCCGGGTTCTGACTGTAAAGACGGAGGCACACGGGAGAACCAGGGCTGCCCTGTGGGCGATGTGGGTTCTCTGAACAGAGAGAGAGGAAGGGACAGAAGGATGGAGGGAGGGAGAAAGGGATACAAAGAGAGAGAGTGAGAGAAACAGAGACAGAGAGAGAGAAAAGAGAGAGAGAGAGAGAGAGAAACAGAGACAGAGACAGAGACACTGAGAGAATCAGAGAGAGACAGAAACAGAGAAAATGTTAATGGCTAAGTGGTGCAGTTTGACCTTGAACTTTATGATCTTCCTGCCTCAGCCTCCTGACTAGCTGAGATTGCAGACATGCATCACTGTGCCATGTTTTATTAATAAATATTCTTTTTATTGTTGCTAGTCTGTTTTGTTTGGTTTGGTTTGTTGAGTCAGGCTAGTCCTGAACTTCTGTGGACCCTGCTGCCTCAGCCTCCCGAGTGCTGGGATTACAGGCATGGACCACAGCGCCCAGCTGTGGGGTAGCCTTGCACAAGGGCACAAGTCGTTTTCCTCATGTGAATGTCCAGCTTCCCCAGCACCACTGGTTGACAAGCCTGTCCCCTCCCCACTGAGTGGTCCTGGTGCCCTGTCAGAAATGACGCTCAGGCATTAGGCCTGGACTCCGTTCTAGTGCACTGATTCCCGCTAGCGCCATTCCATGCTGATTACTGTCCCCGCCCAGGGCTCTTTTCTAATATTCTTCTTCAAATTTCTCTCTCTCTCTCTCTCTCTCTCTCTCTCTCTCACTCTCTCTCTCTCTGTCTCGTTTACCAGGGATTGAAACCAATGCCTTTATTCTAAGCTACAACCCCAGTCCTTTTTTTATTTTGAGACAGGTTCTCTAAATTGCTAAGTGTCCTCCTTCCTCAGCCTCCTGTAATGCTAGGAGTACAGGCTTGAACCACCAAGTCTGGCTGCTTCCTAGTCAACTTTCAAATCAGCAAGCCTGAGTTCTCCAACCTGATTCTTCTCTTTTGAGTTGAGTCTGTCTATTCGGGGTGCTTCAAATTTTGCTAGCGGCTGTATTGAACCTGCAGCTCGGTGGGCACAGCTGGCATCTTAACAATAGGAAGTCTCCCGACCCTGCAACCCCAGGTGTCTGGCCACCTAGTTCAGTCTTCTCCAGCATCTTTGAGAAACATGTTCTGGTTTTTAGCTGTGCACATCTTTCACCTCCTTGATTCTATTTTTTTTTTTTTTTAGTCATCTAAATAAAATTGCCTTAATTCCCTCTGGTGACTCCCTGGCTGGTGCACAGCAACACAGTAGACACCGTGTGTGTTTTGTGGTGCTGGGGCTGGAGCCAGGCCCAAGAGCTCTGCCACTGACTTTCTTGTGTAGATTTTGTACTTTGCTACTTTGTGAATGCTTTATTAGTTCTAAAAATTTGTCTGTGGATCCTGTATGATTCTGTAGACATATCATAGCTGTTCTCAATAGTGTTAACTGCACCTGTTTACTGGTTTCAGTCCATTTTTAGCACAGGCTCTCTGGCTAGGACATCCAATGCCTTCAGTCCGTCACCATGGAGTGTGACATTGGCGGTGGCTTGTTATACATGGCCTCAAATATGTGGAAATATGTTTCTGCTATTCCTTATTTGCTGAGTTTTTGTTTTTGTTTTGTTTTGATCAATATAGGCTGTTAAAGTTTTAAAAAGGGTTTTTCAGATCACTGGAGGTGATCATGTGTTGCCCTCCTTCTTTCTGGGAATATACGATGTTTGAATTTTGAACCATCTTTGCATTCCAGGACTAAATCCCCTGCGGTGGCACTGGAGAATTCTTTTAATATGCTGCTCCAGTTGGTTAGTGTGGGAGACAACTTGACCAGATCCCCTTAAATGCAGAACAATCGCTGCAACTTTGATTATATTGAGACTTATTTCCTTATGTTGATGTATACAGAGCTGACTATGGTATTTCCTTCTCTCTTCAGTTGACTCTAAGCATTGCAAATAAGGCTAGCCAGGTACTGATACGTAATCTCAAAAGCCATCCAACAGTGTCCTGTTTCCTCCCATAGTGATCTCTGTAAAATATATAGGCACAGTGGGATGGCAGAGCCAGTGAGCTCCAGGAATGTCAACTGGGTATGAGCTTCGAGAAAGAGGCTCTGAGTCCCTAGGGTGTAAAAGTTTGCATATCAGAAGCAGGTACTCGTATGTAGTCTTTAAAGCCATCAGACAGTGTCCTGTTTCCTCCCAAAGTGACTTTTGTAAAATATATAAAGCACAGCGGAATGGCAGAGCCAATGAGCTACAGGAATGTCGACTGGGTATGAGCCTCAAGAAAGAGGCTGTGAGTTCCCAGGGCATAAAGTTTGCATATCAGAAACTGAAGCAGCAGCCTCCTAAAACAATTCAGTTCCTGTCTTGATTGGGTTATGCAAGTCGATCCCCCTGCATATCCTCATCTCTGCATTTTGCAGGGATACCTTTCTCACTACCTTGCCAGCCAGCTCAAGTTACTCAGGTAGTTCCTGCCATCCTCACTGCCACTCATCTTCAAGCCAGCCCCTTGCTTCACTAGTTAATAAATTCTGGGACAGGCCTAGGATCAAGGCCTTTGTCCGCATGTGCTCAAGAGGAATGGACTCAGGACCCCTTGGCTGCCCTTAACCTTGAATATGTCTTGGAGTCTTTACTCTCGCCGTGGGTTGCATTGGAGGTGGTAGATTGGAATTAACTTCCCAGGATTCCAACAACGTCTCAGTGGAACTATAAATGGAATTTCTTGGATTGTGAGGAAGACTAGAGAAGGATGATAGTATTTGGATTACCGTATTCAGTATTTCGGATTACAATAGGTTTGCTGGTACTTCTTATTAGGATGTTCGCGTCGCTGCTCATATAGGATATAAATCTGTGCTTTCCTTATAGTGTCTCTGGCTCCAGTATCAGGGATGAGGCAGGAAGTGTTCCCTCTTTCTGAACTTCTTGGAGGGGTTTACAGGCCTGCATCACCACACTGGCTGGGACGTTTTTGATGAAAGATACAAACTCCTTACTGCTTATGGGTTCCTTTAGATTTTCTATCTCTTCATGACTGAGTCCCTATAGGAACTGTGTTCTAGGGCTTTGTCCATTTCCTGTGGTCAGATTTATTGGAGAATGATTGTCCACAGTATTCTCTTATAATTATTTTTGTTTCTGTAGATTTAGTAGTAGGAGTTTGACTTTTATTTGTTTATTTTTTGAGACACTCGCTGTGTAGTTCACAGTGGTCTGAAACTCACTGTGATCCTCCTGCCTCAGTCTCCCAGGTGCCGGTGTTACACGTGTCAGCCACCATACCTGCCTTTTCACTTCTACTTCTGATTGTAGTAACCTCAGTCTTTTCTTTTGGTCAGAGTGTTACAGGCAACTGAGTCAGACAGAAATATTATAGGCAGTCAGACAGGGCTAGGTCCTTGAAAGAACCAGAGCAGAAGTTCGGATACCTTATAACCTCTGAGGAGACAGGCACCTCCTGCTGTGGACCAGATCTCAAGACAAAAGGCAAAACAAACACAGCCATATCCTAAGGATTGATATTGTAAATAGCTCTATATCACTCTGAGGAAGTCAGGAGCCAACATCCCACCCCCCTACAGGAAGAGTCATTGTCATTAAGCATCCCCCCTTACTATGTGACTTGCTTCCCCATTTGTCCTTGATTTAATCAATTTTACCTGAGCAATTAGTCTTACTGGTTAACCATGGTTATGTCCCACCTTATGCCCCTCTGCCTTGCGAGTTCCCAGTTTTCCCCATCATGATTTTATTCTATGAAAGTCACTAAAAATGACAGAGTTCCTGGCAACTCGCTCAGGCCCCCTTCTGTCCCTCAGACAGAAGCTTTCTTTCTCTCAGTAAACATATTCTGCTCTTACCCTCCGTTATTCCTAAAATCCATTCTTCGATTTTAGAGAACACGAACTCACACCTGATGTATAGTGGGTTGAGAGTTTCATTCCCCTATATCATTTGGAGGTCTGGGATCATTTTTCCTATATCAAGAGAACCATCTTTTCTTTTTTGTTTCACCAAATGTCTGTGTTAATTTGCTAGTTTCTGTTTTGTTTTTATGATTTGGTATTAGCTGCAGGTTTAATTGGTCTTTCTATCTCCATTACTGGTAGAGCTGTTGATTTTTGACCTTAGGTCTTGTTTAATGTGGCCCTTAAAGCTATACATTTTCTCCCTAGCATGGCTTTTTCTGACTTCTGTAAGTTCTGCTGTGTGACATGTTCATTTTATTCAATTTCTTTCTTTTTTCCTTCCTTTTTTTGGGGGGGGTTCTCTAAGTAACAAGTTCAAAGTCAACCTGGGCTACATAGTGACTTTGAGGCAGCCTGGACTACATAGGAAGATCCTGTGTCACAGAAAGAGAAAGAAAGAAAGAAAGAAGAAACATTAAGCTAGGATGTAAGAAAATGTGGGAGGTGTGAGGAGCCTTGGGGAGGGAGGCAGTGATGGTTCCCTTTTCATCCCCAGAGCGTAGCAGATATTATCAACTGCAACACGATGTCCGTGGCACAGGTCAGTGGGGCCGACAGGGCCGGGTCCAGGGGCAGTGCGGCTGCCACCAGCCGCAGGGGCTCCATCCTGCAGGGCGAGGGTGCCCGGGTCAGCCCCTCAGGGGGCAGGGACGGCGCCAGGTTGAGGAGTCCAGGGAGACATGGGCGCCTGCTCTGCCCGCCAGATGGTCCGGATCGTCCTGCCCCAGATGGTCCGCAGGTGAGAGCGCTCGCTGTCATCACGCTGACTCCGCAGCCCCGGCCCCCAGGCTCCCCATTCTCTAGCCCTCCCTGTTTCCAAGTCGTCAGCCCAGGCTGACCTGGAGCTCTTCACCCTCCTGCCTCAGCCTCGGGACCGCTGGGATTGTGGGCAGGCGGCACGTGCCAGGCCCCAGCCCCATTATCCCCAGCCCTTTGAGAGCAGGGCTCTGGCCAAGGGTGGGGACAGTCACCCCGCCCCCTTTTCCCGCTGGACAGCGACCCCTTCCAACAAGGTCCCCTCCTCCAGGGGCAAAGGTGTCATCATCAACGTGTCTTCCGTGGCCGGCACGAGGAGCGCCCCTTTTTTTGCCTTGTACTCAGCCACTAAGGTACCCGGGCTCCCAGACACGGGGCCGGTCGCCCTCCCACCCCGAGTCCTCCCTGGACCCTGTGTCCTGGCGGGAGATTGTGGTGGGAAAGTGCTGGGTGGGGTGGGGGTGGGGACCCGGGGTGGGGGTGCCCTCCGGGGCCCAGGCTGGCGCTCCTGGGTCCTCCTCTCTCCCTCCGCAGGCCTTTGTGCAATTCTTCTCGGAGGCGGTGTGTGCAGAGTACTTTCCTCAGGGTGTCACGGTCCAGGTGCCCGACTGGGGGCGGGCGGAGGGCTGGAAGGGCCGCGGCTGGGTAGCGGCTCTGGGGGAGAGGGCGGGACAAGCAGGCTCAGAGATCTCAGACTGGGAGTTCGGAGTTCGTTGGTTTAGTGAGGATCTGTGGGTTTTTGGTAACAGGGATTGTGTTCTCACCCTAGGCGTGGACAGGGCCTGGGTGTGGGGCGGGGTCTAGCTGTTGGGGGCGGGGTCTATGTCTTAGAAGGCGGGGTTTCATCTCAGGGGGTCGGGTCCAGGTCTCAGGGGTGGGGTTTGTTGCCTTGGGGCGTGGTCACAAGCTCAGTGGGGCGTGTCCTAGGTCTTAGGGTTAGAAGTCCAGGCCCTAGGGTAGATCTGCATCTTGGGGCAGGATCTAGGCCCCAGGGTGAGGCCTGGGTGTTAGGGGCTGGATGTAGGGCAGGTCCACATTTGGCCAGGGAATGAGTTTAAGGGTCTGGGAGACCCAGCTAGACAGGGCAGGTGGCTGGGTCAAAGCACAGAGGGACTGTATTATTTATTGCACCCCCTCCCTCCTGTCCTGCAGACCGTGAGCCCCATGTTTGTCTCCACCAACATGATCAACAACCTTCAGACCGGGCTGCTCGTGAAGGACGCTGACGAGTTTGCCCGCGAGGCGCTGGACACGCTGGGCCTCTCCTCCCACGTCTCGGGCTGCCTCGGGCACGCGGTGCAGGTGCCTCTCGGGCGGGCGCTCCCTGCTCGGGCCGGGGTGCGGGGTGCGGAGGCGGAAGGGGAGGCTGGGCTGACTCTGCCTCTCTCTGCCCAGAGCTTCCTGCTGCCTTTTGCCCTGCCCAAGTGGTTTGTGCACAGTCGCTTGGGAGTCCGCCTTCTGTCTGCACAAAGCACCTCTAACCTTCTCCCTTTCATGAAACCCCGCATGACTTAGTGAAGATGCGCCCAGAAGGTCTCCCGTCGGTGTAGGGGAAGAGCAGACCGGTGGGACACGGGACACAGAGTGCGAGAGCGGCCTGGCTCCGCTCCTGCAGAAAGATGGGTTTTCCGTGTGCGCTGTGAACAGCCACACAGCCACCTGCTGACATTTTTTTAATTCAAAAAATTGTAGTGGTTGCACGGCTTAGCGAGTGTGCTGACAACCCCTGAACTGCACACATTAAAGGGGTGAATCTCATTTGGCTGCCTCAATAAAAATAATTGTAGAATGGAGCCCTGCACTCACTGTAAAAATTGTATTCCTTCCTTCCTTACATCATGCATGACATAAACTTGAAATGAATCAGCACTCCTCATGTAAAAAGGAGGAGGGAACAGCTGGAATACAGGAGTGAGTTCTTTACCATCTTTTTGAGTTTTTGGTTTCGGTTGTTTGGTTTCTGAGACCGGCTGATTGTGTAGCCCAGGCTGGCCTCAAACTCACACTGACCGTCCTGCTGAGCCTTCCGAGTGCTGGGGTTACAGGCGTGCACCACCATGCCCGGCTTGCTTTCCATCTTGTGAGTTGGAGAAATGTAAATATTGAAAAGTTAAAGCAACAATAAGAAGCAACAATAAGAAGAACCACTAACAGTCATTCACAGTACAGGCTGAGGTAGTTGGACAGTGCACTACCCCTGTGTTGGACTTTGAAAGGCACAGGAGAGGGAGATGAATTAGTGTTGGGTAAAGCAGGGATGGTATGATGTTTATGGCAGAATCCAGGTGGCCACTGTGTAATTTATTTGGTTTTCTGTAGGTTCACACTGGTTCATAATAAAATACTGGATGAGCTGGTCATGTTGGTGCACAGCTGTAATCCTAGTGTTGGGGAGGCTGAGGCAGTAGGATTGTCAAAAGTTCAAGGCCAGACTGGGGGCATAGTGAGTTCAAGGTCAGCCAGACGTACATAACAAAACCTTATCTCAAAAAGAAAAAAAAAATAAATAGAGGAAAAACTACAGTAAACCCAAGAATAATACAATAAAATTTATACATCTACTGACACTGTTTTGGAGTTGCTTAGGAAACAATGATGTCAGTCAGATGTGATGGTGCTCACCTGCCATTCCCGCACTGTGGAACATGGCACCACAGTGACTGAGCAAGGCTCTGTTGCAAAAAATAAAATAAAATAAAATTGCAAAAAGGGCTGGAGGCCAGGTGTGATGGCACCCGACTCTAATCTCAGCACTTGAGAAGTGGAGGTGGGAGATTCACTTTGGGTTCAAGGCCAACATGGGCTACATAGTGAGCTCAAGGCCAGTCTGATCTGCATAGTGAGACCCTATCTCAAAAAGACAAAATGTAATAGTCAATAAAATAAATAAATAAATGAAAAGGGCTACAATGCAGCTCAGCATAATACAATAAAATTCTGTTCCCTCTGGTGTCAGTTCCAATTACAGAAAAGTAAAGGATGCTGCAGAAGCAAAATAAAAACTAAGAGAGTCTCAGAGAAGATATTTATAATTTACATCATACTCAAGATGGTTGTCTCCTTAACATATAAAAGACTTTTTTCAAAGATAAAGAAAAAGACCAAAGTCCCAGCTTGTTTTAAACACAAAAAGCAAATAGTTTGCCAAGAAACGTACACAGGTGGTCCTTCACTTTATGGAAAGGAGCTCACCCTCCCTTGGGATGAAAACCTCACCAGCACAGGTGGGGACAGCTCAGCAGTAGGGCCCATAGGTGGCATGGCTGAGGGCCTGGGCCTAATGCCCAGGACTGGAGAAGGAAAGGAAAAAGGGAAGGGGGCAGGGTGAGGACCCCGTGAAAACTACTGTAAGGTCGTATTGTTCACCTATGAAATTGGCAAAAACTCGCATGCCTGAGAAGACGCTCCAGTGCATTGCTGGGGCTACAAAGGCAGGAGATTAGGGCAGGGGCAAACTGGAAGAAGAACCACTGGAAAGTCCTAAGAACCCAGAGGACATGCGCAGAACACAGGCTCCCAAGCACCTCCCAGGTTCTGAGCACTGTACCTGGAGCCAATCAGAAAGCAGTATTCTCAGTTCTTCATTCATTCAGGAGCCAAGAGAGTCTTTCCACACACAGGAAGGTTTCAATCTGGTGGCAGGCCCAGCGAATATTTGATAGAACAAACGTCCGACTCTCTTCCTTGAGTGAGGGAGAAGCCGATCCAGGAACTTCAGACACCAAAGACCAATTCAGAATGGAGCCCAGGCTGGCTGTGGCAATCCTCTTGCTTCAGCCTCCGAAGTTCAAGATTACAGGTGTGCTGCACCACACCTGGCTTTGCCCTGTAGAATTTCTTTTCAACCTACAATAAACGTACACTCCTGCCACCTTTTCTGTGTGTCCTATCCTTTCTTTCTTCAGGATACTAAGAGTCTGAAAATAGTACCCCACCACACACAGAGAGACACCCTATCAGGTAACACTACACCAGCAAGGGAGAAAAAAAATTGGTAGCAAAGATGTGTGTTGCTTTTATGGTTTCTTTCTTTTTTGCAGTCCTAGGGAGTGGAACCCAGAGCCTTGCACCTGCTAGGGCGATGATTTATCACTGAGCTACAGCCCAGTCTTTTTTATTCTATCTTGGGCCACTGTCTCAGTTAGTTGCCTAGTCGGGTTTTCCTTCAGTTCACCTCTCAGTTGCCAGCCATGCTGTGAATGAAGGGCAACCTGATCACTCCTCATTGGGCTCGTCTGTTTCAGTTTCCTGATTTTTTTCACCCTCAGGGTTGGGAGGCTGGAATGTGCAACCTCTGTGTGCCTGTTGATGGATGTGTGGACTGAGTGTGAACAGAGGACGTAAGCAATAGGGTTTTGTGTCTGTGCTCTACCACCCCCACCCCAGGGGCTCAGATTTGCAGACCTTCAGGGGGCCCTAACCTGTGGTTCCAAGGACCTGTGCAGTGGAGCTCTGGTTGGCAAGGTTTCTTCGGTGACATTAACAGACAAAACGGAGAACATACTGGCACTGCTCCCTAGTCCTGAGTGTCCCCACATTGGTGAGAGCCAACAGGCAGGCAGGCTCCTGAGTGACCTGTCCTTCAGGAGGGGGTGCACCAGCCTTTGTCTGTGGCACCATCATTCAAGGCACAGCACACACAGCATGGGGTGTCTGTCTGGGTGCGAGTCAGTGTAAGCCTACAGTTTCAGACTTCAAGGCAGAAAACCTCAAGAAAGGCTTCTCAGAAGACTATGGGGTGAAAAGGAGACCTCAGCAGCTCAGGTACTTTCTGGGAAATGGACAGCTCACTTGACCAGCAGAGGGAACCCTGAACATAGAAAACCATTGGCCAAAGCGACTGAGTATTCAATTAAAGGTGATCATGATCAATTTCCTCATATATATTCATGACTAGAACTGTGTCAGAATTCCCTGCCATGGCTCGGGGCCTGTGCTTGTCAAGAAAAGGGAACTCTCCTCGTGCTCCAAGCTGATCAGTCAGACCAGAGGTTCCCTATAAACGAAGCCCCAAAGACTAAAAATAAAGCGATTTCCCCACCCTTCCCAATGATACAGATGAAGACTTCCCATCTCTGTACACAGGTGGCCATCCAGACTTCCCAAACCCTGCATCACCACCCCTGGAGGCAGCTGCAGCTCCTGACCAGCTGCCAGCTGCAGTGTCTCATTCCATTGCCCAGTTCCTGCCAACCTTGCCATGGCCACCTAACCCTCAGGAACCACCCACACCAAGTCCCATTGGTCATGAACTCCACTCATGATGCATCCAAATGCCCCTTCGAGGTTATGCTGGCACGGGGCAAGCATACCAACCATCTGCTTTATACTATCAGCCTTTTAGCTCCACTGACCTCAGCTGGAAACAGCATATGCCCTCATATTCCGTAAAGCCCCAAAGCATGACCCATCAGCTGACCTGGATCTTGCACACACATCAACTGACTGGTGATGACTGCTGACCTGTCCTCCTGATCCTCTTTAGCTCTGAATAGCAGTCTTGTATTTTCAACGGAGCATGACCTTGGCTAAGACCTAGAGTTCCACATGCTGCTGCTGATCCTGACACCTGGATAAACACTGTCTTCCCTGCTGCACCTCAAATTGGGACTTTAACACAGCAGAAGGCTGTAGTGCTTTAACAGAATATCAGAAAGCCCTCCTGGTGGGGATAGAAGCGGGGAGGGCTAAGGGGAAGCCCATAACTATCCCCAAAATGACTGAAGTTACTCAAGAACCCAATGAGAGTCCTACAAAAGTTTATGAGAGACTGTGTGAAGCCTGCTGGACTGACTCCCCGTTTCATCCTGAGCCACTTAAAAATCAGCAGATGGTGAATTCAGATTTTGTGTCCCAGTGTATCTCTGACATTCAGAGGAAAAGTCAAAAGATCAAAGGATTTGCTGCCATGATGCCTCTCAGCTGCTACTAATAGCTTAAAAGACTTTTATAAATCAAGACAATGAGGAAAAAAGAGGACCTAAGTGTAATACAGACCGCCCTCTTGACTGCAATCACAGGAAAGTCACTCCCCAAGGGGTTCCAAACAAGTCAATACCATTACTGGAACCAAATGCACAAAGTCTCACACGGACCTCAGTTCAAAACAGGCAGTCACCCTTACACTATAGCCCTAAACCAAATCACATGATGCAATCAATTCCAACACTGGAAAGACAAATGCCTCCCACCCCCAGCTGAAAGACCAGAAGGTTTCCGCGGAACTAAACTTCCTGTTTGTCACCTGAAGACCTACTCTCACTGTTTGATGGCAATGAATAGGACAGACCAGGCTCAACACAGCTGGGCCCCCAAGAGTCCATGTTCACAATGAATATCAGGAGAAAACCAATGACTTTTATGGTAGACAGCAGAGCTGAATATTCTATAGCCACCCAACCTGCTGCCCCCTTCACTACTTGACAAATCCAAGCAATGGAGACCACTGGCATTCCCACTGAGAAGAGGTTTTGTCAAAGCAAATCTTGTGAATTTGGAGGGCATCTTATCAAACATGAATTTTCATACATGCCTGAAGGCCCTGTCCCCTTGCTGGACCTATCTAAGACGTTAGACTCAGTATCCAAAGTATGGCCTCCCTGTTTCTGTGTACCTGTGGTTCCCAACTTCAGACTTGATATCAACCTTCACCAAGCCCTGAGAAGAAAAGTGGTGACTCCATGAATCAGAAATGTCCAGAGACTGTTGACCTGAGATTCTAAAAACGATGTTTCCAGATGTCTGGGCAGAAAACTTGCCTCCAGGGCTAACCATTAGCCATATCTGTTCAATGATTGGACTTAATCTGGGAGCTGTTCCTGTCACTATCAAAGTGTATCCATGGACCGAGAGGAAGGCCTTGGGATTCAACCCCTCACTTTCAAATTGAAACTAACTGGGATGTAAATAGACTGCCAGTCACCTTGGGATACTCCATTGCTGCCAGTTAAAAAGCCTACTGGGGACTATTGACCAATACAAGATCTCCACGCTGTTTATGAAGCCACTAACACTTTACATGCAATGGTCCCCAAACTGTACACACTCCTGGCCTGCTCCCTCCCAGTGTTGCCTGGTTCACCTGCCTGGATGTAAGGGAAGTTTTCTTCTGCCTGTGAATAGCTCCTGGCAGTCAGCTTCTTTTTGCCTTTGGATGGGAAGAACCTGACACAGGATGGAAGGGAAAACTCCCATGGACCTGCCTCCCTCAGAGATTAAAGAATTCCCGCAGGTGTTCAGGGAGGCCTTGGCGGCTGATCTACCCAAGTTCCCCCATGGCGGACTGCACTGTGCTCTTCTGCAGTGTGTTGATGATGTCCTAATGGGAAGCCCCCTAAAGAGGACTGTGCGAGGGGGACACAGGCCCTCCTCCAACACTTCTGTGACACTGGGTACAAAGTCTCTTGGAAAATGGCTCAAATCTGTATGCAGAAAGTTAGCTATTTTGGGTTTAATTTAGAAAAGGGGTTCCAACACCTAGGTCCAGAAAGAAAGGAAGTCAGTTGTTCCATCCTGTGATCTCACTGCAAAAGGGAACTCAGAGTTTTTAGGGGCAGCTGAGTCCTGGCAAATTTGGATACCTGGTTATGCTGAGAAAGCCAGGCCAATTCATGACATGTGGAAAAAGCCCACGACTGAAAGAGATGTAATAGATTGGACTTTGGAAGAATCTCAGGCATCCAAACAAATCGAAAGAGCTCTGGCCTCAGCTCCAGCTTTAGGAATCCAAGATATGACTCGCCCCTTTAACGCATTTGTGGACAAGAGACAACATGGTACCTCGGGAGTCCTAACTCAAAACAGTGGGACCCTAGGAAAGAGAAGTCGCCTACCTATCTAAGACATTAGACTCAGTGTCCAGAGGATGGCCTGCCTGTTTTCATGCACTTGCAGCAAGTGCCTTCCTGGGTAAGGAGGCAGACAGATTGACTTTGGGACAAAAGCTGACTGTCCAGGTGCCACATGATGCCCTTGAGATTCTCAACAGTCAGGTAATCGGTGACTTTCAAACAGCTCCATCACCCAGTACCAAGGACTGCTTGTCTGACATCCGTGACTCACCTTGCAGCCAGTAAAGGCTCTAAATCCAGTCACTTATTTGCCTACAGAGCTCAGCCTGACCATGGTTGCCTGGCATTGACAGATGTGTTCTCTGCTAGCTGACCAGACCTTCAAACGCAGCTATTGGCAGATGCTGAGTTCCCCTTATTTACAGACGAAAGTAGTTCTGTTAAGAATGGACAATGTAGCATTAACCATGCTGTTGTTACCACGAAAGATGTGCTCCTACCCAGACCTCCTCCCCAAAACTCGTCACCTCAACAGGCTGACCTCTGGGAACTCATATAGGCCCTCAACTGGGCAAAGGACAAAAAGGTAAATATTGACACAGATTCCCGGTATGCCTTCACTACAGTCTATGTTCACAGGATGTTATACGAGGAGCATGGACTCCTGACAGCTGAAGAAAACAAATCAAGAACAAGGAGGAGCTGCACATGTCAGCACACACATGTAATCCCAGCACTCACTCGGAAGACTGAGGCAGGACGAACATTTTGAGTTCCAGACCAGACTAGGCTATAAACTGAGTTCAAGGCCAGCCAGAGCTGCATAGCAGACCCTGTCTCAAGAAAGAAAAGAAAAGAAACAAACAAACAAACAAAGCACAGGGATGAAATTTCTCAACTTTTGACTGAATGTGGAAGTCTTTTTTGTTTTTGTTTTTTTTGTTTGTTTGGTTGGTTTTTTTTGCAGCACCAGGGATTGAACTCGCAACCTCGCACCTGCCAGAAAGGCACTTAATTCACTGAGCCAAACTCCCGGCCCTGGTTTTTTGAGGCAGGGTCGCACTATGTAGTTCAGGCCTGCCTTGTGCTCACATGGTAGCCCAAGCCGGACTCGAACTCACAACACACCTCCTACCTCAGCCTCCCGAGTGCTGGGATTGAAGGCAGGCGCCACCACACCCGGCTTGAAATGTGGAAGTCTAAAATGGTTCCCATTATCCATCATAAAGGTCACCAGAAAGTAAAAGTCACTGTTACTCCTGGCAATCATAAAGCAACTGAGGCCACTAAACTGGCCACAGAGGTCTCAACTTGGAAAGGCAATGATTTGGCCCAAAATTTAGGAGCTTTACATGAGATTCCACAAAAAACTGTTCCTAGCTTGCACAAAGGTCTTCTCCATTCTGCTGAAGAAGAAATGCAATGGGCAAAGCAGTAAGGGGCTGACGTGGATGCAAATGACATCTGGGCCCTACCAGAGGATCGAGTGATCATTGCAAAACAGCTGGCCTACACTTGGGGTGAGCGTCACAGGGACATCACCATAGAGGGAAGACTGTTACGGCCTACATTCTGGGGCGATATTATTATATTCCAAAATTGACATCAGTTTGGGCATCCATTAGCAAGAAATGTAAAATCTGTGCAAGGATCGAGTGCTCAAGAGACCCTCGACCACCAAATGGAATCCAGCACACATGTTACTTCCCCCTTAGAAGATCTCCAAATGGACTTTACTGAAATTAAGCTGTGCCAGGGCTACGAGTATTTTCTGGTCCTTATTTTCACTTATTCTGGATTGGCCAGAGGCATTTCCTACAAAGACCAAGAAGACCTCTTAAATATGCCGTCTTAATATGAGAAATTAATCTCAGATACAGGCTACTCCCCACAATAGACAGTGCCAAGGGACCATCCTTTGTAGCAGAAATGACCCAGAAACTAATGAAAGAACTAAAAATTAAGTGGATTCTCCACACTGTCTATAAGCCCCAGAGCTCTGGAAAAGAAGAGCAAATGAACAGAATCTGAAAGTCAATACTGACACAGTAGTACCAAGAAACTCAAATGCCATAGCCTTCTGGGAAGTTAGGACTTCACCAGGACCCACTGGATACACCTCTTTCAATGTCCTATTTGGTGGCCCCCACCATTAATTGAAGGCCTCCAAGGGGATCTAGGCCACTTTGGAAAAATCACCTGGCAAGATCAACTTATTCGTTAAGGAAAACCTTTTTCCCAGATACACAAAAATATAGGAGAGAGATGACCTATACCTACTGATATACATGCACACCCACAATCCAGGTGATATAGTTTGGATCAAAAATTGGAAAATGGATGCCCTGTTTCCAGTTTGGAAACACCTTGCTACCGTTTATACATTGTGTCAACTTGAGAAGTGTAGCAGCTTAATTAAGTAAGGCAGCAGCTCTACATCCTGGGGTGTACAGCATAGGCATTTACCTGGCCATTGTGTCAATTTGAGAAGGCCAAAAGTTTAGTTGAGAGACTCAGCAGGGAGCCAGGGATCTTACTTTGTAAACATCCTCATTCTGTGCAAAGGAAGGCAAGGATGTTTGTGGATGCTACACCTACCCTGGGGGGGGGTGTCCTGTGTACTATATAAAGGAGGAGAAGAGGCTTGTTCTTGCCCCTTTTTACTTTGGCTGCTTTTGTTCGGTTGCTGCCTTGAAGTGTTGTTCCTGTGCCATGCCACCCTACCTTGGAGCCAGCTAATTGTGGACTAAAACCTCCAAAAACTGTAAGCTAAATAAACCTTTCCTTCCCTAGTTTGTGT
>RJWM01039965.1:0-15773 GCA_004363535.1 Dasyprocta punctata
AAAAATTAATTCAGTAAATTCAAATCTCAAAAGTTCTGGAAACTGTTATATAATTCTATATTTATGGTGAAAATTTTCTTCAGTGGAAAGGATTAAACAGAAACAAATCTAAACAGTCAAATCCAAAGATTACCTGGTTTGCAGATCTCTCATCCAACAAATGCTCAAGTTTTCCAAATGCAAAAATATGCTCCACGTAAAAACACTGATTAATTCTTAGCCCGCACGCTGGTAGGCCTACGGTGGAGGGGGAGGCTGATGTTTCTTTTCCTGCGGTCCATGCCAGTTGTGCAGGCCCCCAGAAGCAGTCTTAGTTGTCTTCCGGTTGGAGGGGCTCAGGCCTGGTGGGTCCGGCTCCAGAGAAGCCCATTTCTTTCTCTTCCTGGGGTCCATGTGGGTCGCACAGGCCTCTGGAAAGCAGTCTTGCTTGTCTCCTGGTTGGAGGCTCTCAGGCCCGCAAAGCTCTGCCCCGCTCTTTCGGAGGTCTGGCTACATTGATAGCAACTAAGGTACATAAAACAACTAAATGCTAATATAGTTTTGTTCATTTTGCAGGCCTGGGTCTGGCAGCCTGAGCATCTTTTTGGAAGATGACAGTATGCAATGTAGCAAAAATGGGGGATTCTCTTCTGTCTTGTCTTTGAGGCCCAATATTGCTCTCACTGTTTTGCTTTATTCTGATTAATATTTTTTGGTCTTATTTTATACCCTGTTTTTATTGGTTTTATTGTATTTTTTTTGGTTTAATTTTACTATACCTGTTGAAATGGTCAAGTGTTCTGAAAATAACAACATATACTATAGTAGCTATTGTTTTCATAGTATCTTTCTTAGGTCTGTACCAGTTCTACTACTTTGTTTTGATTGACTTCATTCTGTTATGTTTTGTTGGATTTTACTATCTTTAAAATAAAAAAATCACTAATTAAAAGGAAATGCTTAAGTCACTAAATATTATAACCCACTGCAGAGTTTTCAACACACGCACACACCCACCCACACACAGACAGACATACACAGAGACACACACAGACACATGCTCTATGTGAAAGAAAGAACACAAAAAGCAGTGATAAAACCATACAATTCTTTTTGTTTTTTTAAAACCATACAATTCTAACTTCATCCAATTCAAATAGAAAGATAAATATTTCCATTAAGTAGATAGTGATATGTTAAATATGCAAATTGTAATTCCCAAGAAAAGCACAAAAATTTCATAAAAAAATATAAATATAATGACAACTCAGAAATGATATTGTTATGAAAAAGACTAGATACTTTTCCCCCAAAGGTGGCAAGAAATGTGAGGTAAAGAAATATATAAAGAGCAATAACAAAAGAGGCACGATAAATACAAACTAAATTGTAGAACTATAGAGATAAAAGCAGTCATGTCAATGACTAACTAGAAATAAAATTTTAAGTGATATAATTTAAAAATCAGATAGTCTCACAATGAATAAAAGTAATGACTCACATATATAATAAACCCATGTTTGAATATAGAAACACATATATTGAAAGTCAAAGCATTGATAAAGGAAGTCCTTAAAAATGTCCATACTGAGAAGGCTAATGTGGGAGTATAAATAATAGGAAAAAACTCAGAGATTAAAAGGGAAATGTCATAATGATAAATTGTTAGTTCTTTTTGAAGTTAAACTATTAAAAAATATGTGTATCTAGTAAAATAAGCACCAAAAAAAAAAAAAAAACAGGGACCAAACTGACAGATGTAAAAAGTAAAATATGTCTGGCAGTAATCACAAGACTTTGTAAATATTTCTCAGCAATTAAAAATAAACAATTAGAAAAATTTTAGAAATAACTATTGTCTAACCATATGGAGGCCAGAGTACAAGTCTGTCACATCACATTTCAAAAAATCAGAATCATGTATTTTATACTTTCTGGTTACAGCATAATTAAATTGCAAATTGATTAGATTCATGTACTGCAAGATACACTTATATGGAGAATCAAAAAAGCTGACCTCTCAGAGACGGGGAGTGTAACTGTAATTACTAGAAGCTAAGGAGCATGGAAGAAAACACAGGATGGGAAGGAGCTGATCTTTGAGTACTAAAATACATTCAAACAGGACTAAAAATTTTGGTGAGCTAAAGGACAATAGGGTGACTGTAGAGAAGGATAATATGCTGTTTATTTCAAAATGCTAGAATAAAGAATTTGAAAATTGTAATCATAAATACATTATAAATGTTGAAGATAGATATGCTTAACCTGAATTAAACATTGCATGATGTATATATTATCAAACATAACATGGTACTCTATTAATATGCAGTCTTAAATTTGTAGGTGTCACTTAAAAATAAATTTAATTTAAAATGCTAAGCAAAATAAAATATGTGCAAGTAAATAAAGCCAAACTTTGGTGCTCTGTGTTTATTACACTGTATAAACTCTTAGTGAAAAGAAGAAAAATAAAAAAGAAGGAAACTATGGATTAGCAATATCAGAAATGAAAGAGGGAAGATCAGTTCACATACCACAGCCAACACAAAATAATGAAATACTATGGGAGTTTTTGACAATATGAGAAGTAAGATAAAATGGGTAATGTGTTTGAAAAATACTTGTCAAATCCGACACAGATAAAATAGAAAATTGATACAACAGTACAAGTGTTCAATCAATTTAATTCACTTACCAAATTATTTCCATAAAGAGTGAGTTGTGTTAAATATTTACTGGTGAAGCAACTATAGGCCCGCACAAACTCCTTCATCCTATGCAGTAGGGGTGAACCATTGTCAGTCTTTCTTGTGATTCTAGTGCATCTCTGATCCAAACATGACAAGGGAGCGTCAAGAAAAGTACAATTCACTATCCCTTGAAAGTTTAGACATATGTGGTTACAAAAATATAAGTGCATCAATTTAGATAAATTTGCATAATATTTCAAAGTCAGTATAATAAACCATGATAACAATGTGAGAGAAAAAAGGCATATCTCTATCTGAATTAATTCAGAAAAACAACATTTAGCTAATATAGTGGTTGATTGATTTTGTCAACTGGAGACAGTCAGAAGCTTAACTAAATCAGCTAAGCAGCTCTATACCCTAGGGTGTTTTATCTCCTGGGTGATATAAAAAGGAGGCTCAGGGAGAAGAAAGAAGGAAGCCATGCAACCTTCCTCTGTGCCAGCGTGGGCCCTGCTGGCCGGGAAGAAGCAGTAAGGAAGCCAAGCAGCCTCCCTGTGTGCTGGAAGAGGCCCCTTAAACCAGAGAAAAAAAGCCAGGAAGCTGCCTCCGCTTTCCACCCTCTCCTACCCACAAGCAACTGGACGGGACACAGGCTGAGATGATACCTGAAGTAACTGAAATAGGGAACTAACCTGGCATTTATGTTTGATTGAATTTCCAGGTCTGGGGCCCGCAGTCTGGGGAACTATTTAGAGGATAACAATATGTATTATAGTAACAATTGTGAATTTTCTACTGTCCTATTACTGTTTCGTTTTGTTTCATTTTACTGCTCTGTTTTATTCCCTTTAAAATAAAAGGGAAAGGAGCAAGGACAGGTGAGGTTCTGTTCTTTCGAGGAGCTCCAGCCTTTGCCTTTACCTTGGATATTTTCTCCTGGCTTCCAGTGCAGACTTTTCAGCTTCTGCCTTGGATCCTTCAGACTTCCAGCATAAATTCTTTAGCCTTCCATTCGGGACCCACTGGAGTGCTGGTGCGGACTTGCATGGGACACTGCAGTGAACTCCAGACTTTGCATTGAACCCTACAGCCTCTGGCATGCAAGTACCCTCTGCACACTTTCTCGTCCGACTCTGTGGCTGCCCATTGTCAACCAATCTTGTAATTTCTTACACATTCGTGTATCTTGTGTTCTGTCTTCTCTAGTAAAACCCTGACTAATATAATTAACTACACAGATAATCTATACTGGGGAAATAAAATCATCCAATTAGTGTTAGAGGCAAAATCCTTCAGCCTGAAAAAAAAAATGTGATCCATAAAAACCTACAGATAGCAAGATGTTCTTCCCTTGGAATTATAAACACAGAATAATTTCTATCATCTCTTCTATGTGACATTTGACTGATAGCCTAGCAAGTGAAATACAGCAAGAAAGTATAATTATTGTTAGAAAGTAAGGAGTAAAGTGTCACCAATTCATAAATAACATAATTTTTGTAGTAAGCTGAGTTGAAGGAATACATAAAATATTCCAAAGTTCATAAGTGAGATTAGCAAGGCACACACTATGAAGATAAAACTTGATTTCATTCTTTCAATACTAGCATTAAGCAAGTGAAAAAAATGTAGAATCTTAAAAATATCATTAAAATAGAATACTTAGAAAAAATCTTTTTAAAAGTAATGGAAAATATCTCTAAGGAACAATGTGAGGCAGAGACCAGCAGAGACCACCAGGCAACATGGCATGGAATTTATTCTGCCAAGGTGCAAGCAGTCATACAATCTTAGATATGCAATTGAGCAAATACACAAAAAATGAGTTGTAACTCCCGACCCATGTGTCGCATAAAAGTTTGCAATGGACCACGAACTTAAATAAAACTAGGTTTATTAAAATTCTGGAAGGAAACATAAAAATAAAGTTAGGAGTAAGAGTAGGAAAATTTTCATTGAAATAAGAATGAAAAGTAAAATTTGGAAGCTAAAATTAATACATATTAAATGTTTTTTGTTATCAAAATGTTCATATTACAAATACAATGGAACAAAGAATGAAGTAAAAGAAAAGTTAGTTGGGCATGGTTGTTCATGGCTGTCATTCCAGCATTTTGGGACGCTGAAACAGGAGGATCACAATTTGAGCTGAGACTGAGCAACTTAGCAGCTTAGGAAGATCCTGTCTCAAAATACAAAATAGGAAAAAGTGACTGGAACCGGGGATTTAGCTCAGTGGCGTAAGCACCTGCCTGGCAGGCATGAGGTTGTGAGCTTGATCCCTGGTACGAAAAACAAAACAAAACAAAACAAAACAAAAACAGTGACTAGAGATATGGCCCACTGCAAAGTCTCTTTGTTTGATCCTCATGATTACCTTGTAGAAAAAGAAATTATAAATTTGTATGTGACAAAAATTTTATATGTAATATCAAAACCTTTAAATTTACTAATAAAATGATAAAAAACCTAATAAAGATGTGATCTAATGGTGTGAACATATATTTTTCAAAGATAAATGAAGAACCATTGTATAAGCATGAATTAAATGAAGACAATGAAATTTGAACTTGTAATCAGGCACAGCTGCACAAGATCTCACAGTGATGAAAGTTTAGTGTGGCTATGACTCAAATGTCATTCTCCTACATTGTTGGTGAGCAGAATCTAATAAAAATTTAATATATACCAGTATATTACTCAGCAGGAAATTGTCTCAATGTCTTGCCCAGAGGAAAATAGATGTCCACAAAAATATCACAAAAACTCACACCAATATCTATATTATATGCCTAAACTTAAAACTGTACAAGGGTTAATCCACAAAAAGTGGACAATTGATCTCTCTATCTTCATGCAGCAGAATATTAGCCAAAAATAAAAATTTTTAGGTTATCAAAATGTGAAGTATTGAGAGTGGATCATTCTAAAAGGCTTTATCATTTGTGAAATAGCTAAAAACGAACAATACTGCATTTGTTTTAATCCGGATTACTTTATAGAATAAATAAAATTAATAGATGGTGAAGAAAATTTATAGAATGCATAATATTAATAAATAATGAGAAAATTTTATTTATATATTATACTCAGCTTAGAGAAGGTATTTAATACAAAAAATAAATAATTTTAAATAGTCAAATACTATATATCTAGATAGACATGTGAGTTACTTAAATAAACTTATTAAAAAATAATATGGAATTATAAACTTGAAATATGTATTTCTTAAGTACTGTAGTCCCTCTTTTATGATGAGAAGACATTTAACACAGACTCAAGAATAGCTTCAAAAAGTACTGTGAATTGCAAATGGACAAATACCAATTTCATTACAAAGAAAACTGATAAAAATCATAAGCAAGCAATCAAAATAATATTAATTACATGTAGCTAAACAGTCAGACAAATCTTCATTATATGCCTTTTGATATGATCCTCTGAAAAAAGCCACTGCATTCCTTATGAGCTTTCCCTGCTAAAATGCATAGCCTGAAACTAATTATAATGAAACATTAGAGAATTCACAACTTACTGCCATTTTGCAGAATAATTGATTTGCTTTTTAAAAAATTTATTGCAAAATAGAAATTCAAAGTCTTTACTTCTAGGACTACCAACGGATCACCTATAGATACACTCGAAATGTCCACCTCCCCTACAAAATGCTGTAACTTTCCCCCATTACTGAGCCTTGTCCCACTGGTACTATCCAGACGCTATGTGGAAACATGGAATACATGTGTAGGACATTTGCTGAAAGGGAGGTCACAAGTTTTGTGCCCCTTGTCACAATGACCCTACATTCTTCTTGGGTGTGTGGTAAATAGAGAAGCCATTTTTAGGCCAGCTGCTCTGAGCACACCCCATATTTCCTTTTTTCTGATCAAAGAAGACAATGAGACTTTTCATTTTAAAGCAGCCTAAGGAATTATGATACTTTAATGCAAAGTATAAAGCCGAGTTTCATTTCTGCCTAAGGGAAATAGCTAAGAAGATAATTGGTTAATATTAAAATCAGTTTGATAGCATTATTCAACTGGTCTGCATCATCAAAAAAAAAAATTACCCTAAACCAAAAGCCTAAAATAATTTTATTTTCCTTTACGATTTTTTACCTATTTGCCATAGAACAGAATGTATAAGTATTTGTATACTCCAATATCAAAACATGATAAAAGGGAACAAAAATTCTCAGATTTTGACCTACAGAATTTAACATTTAGGAAGGCTATTCAGTAGACAACAACAAATGCAGCTTTAGATAACCAAACTCAATTAGATTGCTATTTTCAACACTGGAAATTGACTTCAAATTTCATATTATTACATCTTTATAATTTTTTGTTTTTCTAAATACACTTTTTATATAAGGCAATGCTTTGTTTTTCCATTCTGAAATGATTAATCACTATAAGAGGCAAATGATTTGTAAAATCTAATCTCCAGCAGTTGAGAAAATGTAAAGAGACCTAACAGGTCAAAAACAATAAAGTACATGGGATAACTATCTAATTTATATAAAAGAATACCACCGCTGTTTGTTGTGAATTTTCTAGTGTAAAATCTCATGTAATTAAGACATTATGAAATATATATTAGCTTTTGTCTTCATGGAACTTATATTCAGTAGAGGTAAAAGAAATAATAAATGAGTGAACAAGCAATAAATTTTAGATGGGCATAATTGCTATCAGAAGGAGGAAAATGAAGGTGATGTTATCATAGAATACTATTGTCCTAATTGAATTTTTGGAATAATTTAATCTTTACTGTTAAACCCAAATATGCTGTGTATAATTGTTATTTGGTCCATTTCAATAGAATTACATAAGACAAAACTGTATGGTATCCAGTTTCTGGGAAATCACTAACAGAGCATTGATTCATTCAGAGAAGCAAAATGGGGTTTCCTTTTTCAAAAGAAAAAATTCTGTGTGCTGAGGAAGTGTTTCACCATAGGAAACTACTCTACTCCAACCTGTTACTTCCTTGTTCTTAAGCCTAGAAAATGAATGCCAAATTTTACACTGATTATTCAAATCACATGATAATGAAAATCATGCAGAGATTTTGAAAAGCAAGCATTTGTTTATAATGATATTGCTCTCCCCAGACAAGTGATAAGTGGTTATAGGGCCCTGCAGTACTTAATGAAGGTCACATTATATAACTTCACTCATTTCTTCTATGTAAAGACAGAATTTTAAATAAAATAACTCTGTAATAGTTGAGTGGCAGAAAATAAATAACCACACAGTTTAGACTGAAATCTTTTAGCAATAACAAAGAAAACAGAAGCTAAAATTTGGTGAAAATTATGTCTCTATGTAAAATAAATGTGTAGGCATAGCTACAGATACAGATATAATAGATATAAAATTAGGATGTTTTAAATGCAAGTATATTAAAGGAGTTTTCCTTTCCAATTTTTATACTGACCATACCAACAACAACATAAAATAACTAAAAATCACAATGTGAAATTCAGAAATACTCATATTCTATGTCTTTTTAAAATTGTATCTCATAAGTGACATTACTCCTCTTCCACTAATCAATAAAAGACTACTGAAAATAATTTCCATGTCATTTTCCTGATAAGAAAAAAAGGAAAATTGCAGGGCTTCAGGGATGATGCTCTGAACACATATTAAATTTTTTCAAATAAGTTAAATGATACTGAATTGAGTCCTGCGTATTAAGTGATGAATAAATTATCAATCAAAAGGTGAAAATATAGTGCACCATATCTATCAAAACTAGTGTCTAAAATGTCTTATTTGATTTATCTTCTACTTATTAAACATCATGAAATAGGAAACTGACTATTTGACAATTTTTATTAATACACAATTTTATTTCCTCTCCCTATATTATTTTTCAGTTTGGGGGAATGCAAACATGTTTTTGTTCTCCTGTGCAAAAAGCTGAGGGAAAAAAATGTAAAGAAAAATATAAAAATTTAGTTTTATGCTTTTAGGCAATGTATGTTTCTATGCAAGAAAAGAAGTTGAACAATTGTATCTGAAGAGAATACTGTCTCATAAAAAAGACAATCAGCTTTTACAAAAGAGATATAACTAAAATATAACTAAACCACAGCTATTCTAATATTATAAAGGGAATCAGACTTTGATCTAAAGAATTTAGGGCTTAGAAACTTATTCAATAGACAATAACCAGTACAGATTCAGACAATAATTTAAGAGTAGATTATTGTTCTTCTATAAAAATAATGAAATCTTTTGCATTGTTAACTCCATACACTTCCTTTATATTTAACAAAAAATGTCATTCTTTATTAAAGGATGATGCAAAGCATGGTGCAAAGACAGACTTTTATTCAATAAGAATTCAAAAGAATAAATTACAGTATCTTATCAGTATTGCACAACTTCTTCTTGAGGTTATTTGTTATAACCCACTGTTGAAATAAAGTTGAGGAATACAAACAAAAATCTTTATTTTCTTTAACTAAACAAACATTATGCACTCTGAAACTTTAAGTGTTTTTACACAATTTGGAATAAAAGCTAAGGTAAACTTGGAAAAATAAAATCCTTTCATTTCCATCTCCCAAAGTATTGCCATTAGAGTAAATAGGATTTTGATATAACTATTGCCATTTAGTAAAAACATTTTTTTTTAATTCAGAAAGAATATGAAGTGAGAACCTAGTTTGGCTGAGGGAAACTCAGTGTTCGTTCACATGGACACAGTCCACATGGCCATGTTTTAGTAAATACATAAAATGGAAGAGATTTGCCCTGCCTGCTTGTCCCATGTTTACTTTCCCTCAAAGCCCTGTGACAGGCAGCTTATGGCCTGCTGGGGATTGTTCCTTCCTTGCGGTTGGTGCTATCTGTCAATGTATCTTGTTCTTGTTCTCTGGCTTGACAGGAATTCTGTGTCAGGGTTGGGGATGTTTAGGAAACTAGCCCACTCATGCCTGTCAGTGTCTCTGACAGGTAGACACTGAAGCTGCCCTCCTCAGCATCTTCCTGCTTCCCTTCTAGGCACACAAGAATAGGAATTCTCCTTCACAATGAACAAAGGAAAGCCATGACACAAAACTGTGCCACTTTTGACTCTTGCTACTCCCTTCTGGTTAGTTGTATGAACAGGATGCCCCGCCCATGACTCCAGCTCAGACCAATTTGTAAACCGTGTGCAAATCCAAATTAATCACTTGATTCAGGAATGCTGGACTTTCCATTACACACCATAGATATGCATATCCATGGGTAAAACATTTCTCCAAAATTTATTGCATTGTTAGACTTCTGTCTTAGAGATGCTATAACAAAGTACCATAAGCTGAATCATTCAAAATAAATATTTATTTCTCATACACTTTGTGGCTGAGAAGGATATCATCAAGTCATTGACCAGTTCAGTTTACAGTGAGGGCCCTCTTTCCAGTTTGTAGGTGACTACCTTCTTGCTATGTCCTCACTGGGATGGAGATAGGGTGTGAGGTAAGAAAGAGAAGAAACTCTAGTTTCTGTCCCTCTGTATTGGACACTACTTCCACTTTCATGACCTGATTAAACCTCATCAACCCCTGTAGTCCAAGCTCTTAATATCATCATATTGGGATTGTAGTTTCAACATGTAAAATTTGGTGCGTCACAAACATTCAGTCTATTATAACTCCATGTCAATTTTAAACCATTCACCTACTAAATACTGACATTAATGTCTGCCATCTTTAATTTATTTTATGTACCTATATTAATTATAGGATCATGGCAATTCATCTCAGTGCTTATAAAATGAACTATTTGCTTGACTAAAATTTGTATTCATTACTACAAGTAGAATTATCTAAAACTACTTATTTATAAATGATGTGGCAGCATTTGTTATTCTCTACTTCACCATTACAGTATTCATATTATTATATAGGTTTTGCTATAATGAATTTCCATCTTTTTACATGTCAATTTCCCAATTATACTTGGAGCTGCTTGACAGCAAAAACCTTAATATATTAATCTTTCCTCAATTATAAGAATTTATGGAACATAAAATATTTATAGTGTTGAGTGAATAAAACAGTATGTATAATGTAGCAAATGGTAAAATATGAAACTTATATAAAGTTGTAGTCATAAATAATAGCGTTTAATAAAAGACTGAAATGCCAAGAGAGAAAAATCTCAAGAGGGTAGTTCTGGGGAAGATGATAAGAATGAATTGTTATGTTTTTGATTTTCACTAATATGAGTATTGCATTGTTTTGGCTATTAGCAGTATAAGAGAAATATTAGTTATGAGACTTAAAGGAGATGTTATATGTTTAATCACTATACAAGTTTCATATTTCTATTTCCTTCAGATCCATTGATTACAATTTTCCTCAAGATTGCTCCAGCCAGTGAAATCAAAAGTAGTTAATTTGCATAAGAACACTCAGTTTATAACAAATACTTATAGAAAAGGGCAACATATCTTTAAAAGCATCTATGCTTTTTGAGTTGGTACAAAATTTTCCAGTAGAATTTATGAGTTCTGAAATATTTCTCTCTAACTATAGATATATTGTATTGTTTATAACATTGTAGTTTAAAGTTTAATATATTTGTCTTCAAAGATATATTATATATATAGTGCATAACTATACCTTTATGTTTGAAGCATTGTTTAAATACTTTATTATGTCTCAGAATTATTTTACACAGTCATAATGTATTTCCCCATAATATATTAGAGATGAGAATTCAATAAGTCAAATAACTATAAAAATACTCATTATTATTAAAAGTTTTCATTTTACCTATTGACTGTATTTTTGAGAGTTGCAAGAAGTGAGAAACAAATGAGAAAAAAGAAATACTCCATAATATGAATATTTCTGATTCTTGTGACTCCAGAGTAAATATAATATCCAACTGATGCAAATGTAGATACATAGTTAGGGTTTTACCATGAGAATTGGCTTAACAGGTTATAGCGGTCTTGGCAACCCACAGTAGGCCATCTGAGAGCTAGAGGAATGGGAAAGTCAGTGTCATAATTCATCCAAGGTCAAAGGACTGAAAACATGTTGAGGAAGGAGACAGAATGCTGGTGGAAGTATGGAGGCTAAGGGCCTAAGAACTTGAACCTCTAATAGGAGAGGAGAAGACAGATGTCACAGTTTAAACAAAGTTTGCCTTTCCTTTACTCTGAGTTCACAGTGGATTGGATTAGATTGGATTGGATAGTAACACCCATTTTAGTAAGCATGGATTTTCTTTCTCTCTCTCTGTTGATTAATACATGAATCTTTTCTGAAAATAACATTACAAATATACTCAGAAATATGGTTTTACAAGCTATCTGGACAATCCCTAACCCACTCACAGTGATACATAAAATTAACCATTAGGAATTGGCTACTTGTCAATTTGACACCCATGTAAACAGACCTAAAACATTCTTCAAATAAAGACAATAGTAAAATTTTAAGTCTATCAAACATGGTACAACTTTACTACACAATAAAAAAATACATTGATGCCCTTCCCATGAAGAGAAGTAAGATGCTGAATGATGTTTACTCTGTTGACATCATGTAACTGAAATACTATGTGCAAGTAACAGCATTTAAACATGGACTAAAATTAACACTTCTTATACTACATGACAAATGAAATAAGGGACAAAGAAAATCAAAGATTTGTGCTTAGAATGTGCATATACAGAGACCAATGTGTATTAAATAGGGAAGAAATACCACTGAAATTGTAATCACTTTCTGTACCTATTCAAGTAATCATATTTGGTATGTATATTGACCTTCTAGAACCTACTTTGCATTCTCTTTGACATCAGAAAGGACCACATCAGTTACTTTTCTTTAAGTATAGAGTGACCCAAAACATTTATTCCTGAATGATTTTAGTCATTAACCACAATACCAAGAGAGGCCAGAAGGTAGTGACGGCAAACCTTTCAAAGAGGACAGCCCAATCTGCAAACGAAATCGTGCTCATTTATTGTGAAGCACCAACACTGTAATTAAATCTGAATACTGAGGTTTTAGTTTAAAAAACATAACTCATGTATCAACGTATTTTATTGTAAAAAGACAACAAATAACCCACAGGCTAAATGTTCTATACCTGTGAGTTGAAAACTCTCCTTTATTTCTCAATGCTCTTTCTTGAGTTTTCCCAATACTCAGAAGTGGATTCTGAGTCCCAGATGAGAATCACAAGTGTTGATTCCTTCACTTGAGTCCACGGAGATTGTGAGCAGCCTTGTTTGACCCAATTGCTAACCTACTGAAAACTATGAAATTTAAAGGGATATTGCTTGCTGCTCAGTTTGTGGTAATGTGTTATGTAATATTGGAAAAACCGTATGCGTGACTTATGTTTGTGGAATGCATTACATTTTATTAAATTGTAGTAACTCAGCATCTATGATTCTGGATCTGACCTCATTAGAAAAGTTGTATAATTTGTGAATGATTTTCTGGGCAACTTCGAAATTGAGTGACTTCTGAACCATAAATTCTGTGTCCTGAATCTTCATCCATTTATCAAATGTTTATTGAATACATGTCATCTGCCAGGGTAGGAGACATATACTGGTGATTTTAAAGTTAAAAAAAATTGTGGCACTATATTCATAGAAATCAATATATAAAATACTCGAGGAATATACTATGCAGATTGTTTTTTATAATTTATATTGTTAAAACGTGTTTCATTTGATTACCTCGCTTTCATTCGTGAGCATACAATCAGCTAAATTTTAAAAATAAATTGTATTTAGTATTTAGCTAGCCCTGGCCTATTAAATTAACAAAACAAAGATCAGATTAATCCACAAATCACAAGGTTATTAGCCAATAATTTTTACAATAATCTATTATTGAGGATTACTTGGTAAAATAAGGAAGTTGCATAGCTTTGCCTACATGAAAGCTATTGTTCTGCAAGCTGCCTTATGAGTAAGATACTGAAATATTCTAAGACCTACAGAAAATGTCTCTAAAAGTATCTGCTGGTGCCAAAAGTCATGGGAAGAAAAAAATCAGTCCTGGCAGTTTTCTCCATTAATCTATCAAATGAATGTTGAAACGTCAGATTCAAGTGATAAATGCCTAAGGACGAACGCTTCAGTTCAGTTGTTCAAAGAGATAAAGTAGCTTGAAGGAGAGCAGTCAACAGTGTGAAAGTCAATCCACAGATTTTGGAATTAAATTAGGTTTATAAATGCAAAGAAACAGTGTGTCTTCATTAAATGTTCCTATTTATTGGTACTAATGCATTTCATTAGAATTTGTATTTAATTTTCATAAATTAGGAAGATGAGAGAAACTCATCTGAAGATTAGGTTCCTGTAATGAGTATTTAAGCACAGGAATGTCTACAACTGGCGTATGTTTGTGTCCCCAATTCCACAAACCTAGTGACTACATGTAAAATCCCACCACAAAAGTTATTTCATTCTGCTCTGCAAAGGGGTCACTCCAGTGACTGTCTTCTCTGACTTTGATTATGGTCACGCAAAAAAGCAGGAGTTTTGGAATAAAGGTGTCTACAGGATAGTAAGCTTTTTTCTTTAATAAAAAAATGTATAGCTTATACATAATGGGGTACTACTCTGCTATAAACAGTGATAAATTTGAATCATTTGTAGGTAAACAGATGCACCTTGAATTCATAATGCTAAGTGAAATAAATCAGACCCACAGTTTAAATATCATACATGAGAAACTCAAAAAGAAAAATAAAAGATAGACAATGAGAAATCTTTCGCAAATGAAGAAGAATGAAGAGATGTTGCGGAAGATGGGAAGGAGATGTAAAAATAATTGAGGTGTGTCTTTTACCTGTACCAGCTACTCACAATGAATGTATTCATTATGTACCACAAATGTGTACAGAAAAAAGTCCATGATCTCAGAGAAATAAAGATATTAAAATGTAAGTAATGGAAGAAGAAAGCCCTTAAAGGTCCACCTAGTAATAGAGTAGTAATATTTAATGGAGATAGGAAATGAGCAGTGGATTCTAAATCTAGTGGGTAATGTTGGATGAGGAGCAGAATTTTTAGTTTGAAAAGATTTCCCCAAAATTATTAATCACAAATGCAAAACCTGTTCATTTTGCATTGGAGAAGCATAGGGACTCCGCCTTAGCCAAGTGTTCAAATGATGTCACCAACACAAGGACAGGCCAGACTCTGGGCCATGAAAAGAGAAGGCGTGATAAGGATCACTGGAACAATCAATAAATAAAATTCTAGACTGTGTTTGAAGAATACCCAGGAGTGATGTTAAATGTTCTAATTTGAAAACTTTCTTGTGGTTATATAAGAGAATATCCTTGTTTCTTAGGCAATGCGCTGATATATTTAGAGTTAATGGATATGATATCTCCAGTTTTATTCTTCTGTGGTTCTGGAAAAATATATACATGTTGCGGGGAGGGGTGGGGGGATGAAAGGTTCCAAGAACTTTCAAAAAAGAAAAACAGTACAAATGATGGGTCCCTAGTGTGAAAGAACAATCAAATCTACAAAGGTGTATTTTAAAGAATTCATGTCAAAGATTTCACAAATGAAAAAAAAACATGATAAAGAATATAATATGACATGCTTTCATTGGTGCATGGAAATCAACTGCCACTTATGTTAACATAGAAAAGAAATTCCACAAAACAGTATTTGCAATATGTTTTGGGAAACTCATGGTACAGAGCAAGGATTTGGCAGTTTCTACCAAACCTGAATACAGAGGACATCCTGTTACAAGGCTGTAACTCACTTTATCATATATCAGCTTCAGCACTGTGTGGATTTTCTTAAGGGCATTTCCCTTCATTTCCCCAAAAATCAAGCATTATTTGTACATGTTTTACCCTATATTTTACTCTCATAGACAAAAATTGGGAACCTTATTTGATATGTGAGTATGTGAAGTACTCTTTGGAAAGAACTCATTCACTAAATTAATTAATTTTATAATTTGCACCTAATTCCCTTGTAAATTTGAATGCTGACTTCAAGATTTTCTTTGAATAAATTTGGCAGATATAATGCTGTATGTTCATTTATTTTTCCCCAGACACATAGAAAATTGTGCTTTTCAAAAGT
>RJWM01039966.1:0-15766 GCA_004363535.1 Dasyprocta punctata
GGCAGTTCTCCCAATCCAGTGACCCACTGGCAGCAGGATGGACTGGCTTGCCATTTTTATTAAGTCCATTATCTATGTTTTGCTTGGTCTATTAATCTCTTATGTCAGATTGATCTTAATTTCAGAGTGTATATCGTTCCCTTTTCTTCCAATTACCTGTGTTTTAGTTGAATTTCTCTGAGTAGTTTTGAATGAGACTCCTCTCCTATTCAGTCATGTTGTTTCCTATTTCGAATATTTTTAACCTTTCTTTTCTCACAGTGAGTGGAATGCTAAATATGTTTTTAATTTACTCAGTCCTTTCCATTATTTAGGACTCTGTAAGTGATAAATACCTAATGGTTTGATTTAAGCTACATCTATCTAAAATTGGGAAATTCAAATGTCAGAAATGACCTAGAATGATGAGATATAGCTATGGACAAATGTCATTGAGATTATTTGTCTCTCTCTTTGTTCTTGCTTAGCTTATGTTTTAGGTTGCTTCTTTGATGATGGCTATAGTACGTGATCCTGTACAGTCAATCATTAGAAATCTCAAACTGAAATGCATGTCATCATCACAGGTCACAATTTTACAAAAACAGTGCAAAACATGCAAGCACAAAGCAAAAATTTAAGAGACAATAAGAGTTTGTGTCATTATTATACTTCCCTCACAGAGCCAGAAGCATTTTTAAGAATACACTTACTGTCTCTAGTTGGATCCCAAGGCATTTCTGCACCAGTTCTTGTGCTCCAGACCCTGATTTCTTACCTTAGAAAATTTTAATTATGTTCCCAGTTTTTGGGCAAAATAACTGAGGTCAGCCTCACTCAATGGTAAAATTAGGCTGGCTAAGTGATAGGCAAACTTTCAGGAAAGAATTGTGACTGAACTGACAGAAAGTTCTTACTACTTAACATTTTATAATCACTACTCTTATGCTGGGGATTTAGCTCAGTGGCCTAAGTGCCTGCCTAGCAAGCATGAGGTTGTGAGTTCAATCCCCAGTACAAAAAACAAACCAAAACCAAAAAAAAAAAAAAATCACTACTTTTGTTTTTATATTTTGCTCATAAATATATGCTAAAAAGAAAATACAAATGAATTCTTTTTTTTACCAGTTTCGTGTGTGTATGTGGTACAGGGAATTGAACTCAGGACCTTGCCTTGCCAGGCAGGTGCTGGGCTGCTGAGCCACATCTACAGATATATTCTTGAGTCAAATTATTTTTTTTTAATTTTAAAGAGAAAGAATAACAATGAAACAGAGTTTCAAAACATGTTGGTAGGACTGTTACAATAATTAATATATTGTGTATCGTTGGCTACATAGTAGTTTTCAGAACACAAGATATAAGCATGATATCTTTTTTAAACAATATTAGCTTAAACCTTTCTTTTTCAGTGAACTAAGAGAAACAAGCTGTGTAACTATCTTGACAATCTTGTGTACAAATATATATTTTTTTCCTTTTCCCTTCCTTTCCCCTTTCCTTCATCATAGATCAATTTCTAGTATATGCTTTCTTAGTTGCAATGTCCTCGGAGTTTTTTAAAAAAGTACTGATTATGTAAACTGAATAAAGCTTATGGTTAAGTTTCCCAAGGGAGAAGGAAGAGTCCATGTTTTCCATGTACATGTGCCTACAAAACTCAAACATGAACAAAAGTGCACACACATAAATAGATCTTAAGAGTTTTGGTCAATCATATTTATGCACATGTATAATATAGAGTTAATACATGAAATAATAAAATGTACAAGTTAACTGATTTGAATTTAATTTATGAATCATTTTAAAGTTGGACACGTTTTAAAAACCTAGACATTTTAAGAAAAAAATGACATAATTATACTTTAGTTAAAACATTCAAAATTATGCCATGAATCTAAAAAACAAAACCATGGCTAAAATGATGCACTCCAATATAGCTATCAGAAAAAGTTCTTAAAGCTTACTGTATTTTTTCTAAAATTTTCTTTTTTATTTAACAAAGCTTTTGATTAGTTTAAAATATTGTGGAGATATTTTCAAAGCCATCTTTTCCAGTTTTATTTTTAAACCAAAGGAAAGTATGTTTTCAGATGTCTAATAAAGCTTTTAAATGTGTGGTCACAGATGTTATTTCTGAATTTAATTTTTTCCTATTTGAAAAATTGTGTTTTTTATGCAAAAGCACATCAAGGGTATAAACTATGCAAATAGAAGTCAGAGTTTATTGCAGATGTAAGTGATACAGGAGAAAATGTGTTTTTTCAGTAATGGAATAACCAAAATGGCAAATGCTAAGAAAGTATTATATAAAAATTCATAACTGGTGCAAACTCAGTGAGCTTCAGAAAAATATTCTCCTAATTTTTTGACTTTTGATTTCTATACATTGAAATACATGCTTAACATGAATTGATTTATGTATATGTATACTTAAATCCAATTAGTGATAAACTCCAGTGTAATTGTAAAAATGAATTCGAGTCATTTTTTGGCTGGTGCTCCAAATGTATCTATTTCAAATAATTCTTTTGACAATATATTGAATAATTATAAATAAGGGAACATGTAACTTTTAATTATTTTTGGACAATGTGTCCACATGGACATTTGGCCTCAAAGTATTCTTGAAACTTTTCATTGCTAGATTTTTATCAATGATCGCATTTCTTCATTATGATGACACAAGAAACCACAATGATTACAATTAGAAGGACTAAAGGTGGGCAGGAAAGTTCAAACAAGCTTGGGAATTTCATACAAGTGAATTTCATAATCTCCAATCAGGACATAGTGCTAAATTTTATTATGCAATTTGATTGGTTTAAGTAGTAGCTGTTGGGATTAGTGCAACAATTCCTGCATCTTTCTGTGTGAGTGATGGAGCAGTGACCCTACGCACTGTACTTGGTCCTTCTCCGTTCCTCTCTAGCACTGCTGCCCTGCTCTGCTTTTCAGCTATTAGGAACTAAGTGGTTGTGCTCCACTAGTCATGCCCTTCTCTCATGATGGTTTTGTCTTTGAGCCAGCCAACGATAAACCAAATTCCCCATATTTGTGAGACAAATTAAACTTCTTCTTTAAATTGTGGCTATTGGATACTGTGTATCAGCAACAGCAGAACTGGCTAATCTATGGAGTTATTTATGCAAATTTTTAGTCTGCTCTAGGTTCAGGTCTTAATTACACAGTTAGAATAATATTGTCAGTGTGGCTCCTGGTTTGGGGTCATAAACATCACCATTCTACTGTCTAGCAGACCACCAGGATTGTAAACTCAGCCCCAGTAAAAAATTAGAGAGGCAAAGTTTAACGAAAGTAAGACACTTTATCTGTAAAGAGGAAAATGCAGAAGGAGAAAAGAGAAGATAAATAGCTACCCTGGTAGGAAAGAATTCTGATAAGAAACAATCAGGGTAGGGGGCTCCAGAAAGATTGAGGACCCATAGGCCCTTTGCTCACAGCTATTTTTGTGACCCTTCTCCTTGCATCAAGAACTTGCCTTAATTGGATCGGCTTCCGGGCTCTACTGTCTAACATCATTTCTTCCAGTGGTCTTTGTGCAGACTTTTTCTGCCTGCTTACTTGTACATTATGTATCTCTTAAGACCTTATCTTTGGGGAAGGTGGCTAGTTGGCAAGGGGTTGCCATATTTTTGGTTAGTTTAGAGTTAGTAGGGGTGTGTGTGGCTATCTATTGTACTCTGTAATGACACCTAGAGTGGATAGTGACATATGTGTGTGTGTGTGTGTGTGTGTGTGTTAGTGGCTAGGTATGAGTACATACTGCCTTAAAGTTCACCCTCCCACCATTGTTCTTCCCATTTTTTTTTTTAATATTGGAGGTAGAGTTGTTTATCATTTGCACACCTGGCCTTCTTTCTGTGTCCTACCTGTTTGGTCTTTATCTGGTGTCTTGGTGCAAGTCCCAAGATCATTTGGTGGTTTTCTTTATCTAGTTTTTCTCTCTTTTTCTACTCCTGATATTCACCTGTTTTTCAGGGGAAATCTCTCTAGTAAAGTCTGTTTTAACTGCTTCTAATCAGGATTAGCTGGAAGATCTAATGAGGCCCCTATTCTATTTTATTTCTCCTGTCTACCAATCCCTGACATTACAATATAAATAAGACTACTTAAGATATAAAAATATATGTAATTCATTTGGTACTTTATATCATCATAGAAAATTATTCTCAAATACACTCATAATGTCATACAGTGCACTGGTAAAGTTCAATAATACTCCTAGCAGTTCTAGGCATAGTTTAGCAGTGTTCAATCATTTGAAATTATTTTCCTTGTCTCCTACATTTCTTTGCATTCTTTCCTACTTAATGTCTGTCTTTCCTTTCTCTCTCCCTCCTGTTTGAACTTCCTTCTTGCCTTTCTTCGTTTCGGCCTTTGATTTTTCCTTCTTCCTTTTGTTCTTTTTAGAATTTAAAGCATAACAATTTTTTCATAGTGATATGCCAGAAATGATAAGAAAGAAAATAATGTTTGTTTCTCAGTTTAGGAGTTTTATGGAAATATGGAGATAGATCCTTTGCAAATGAGAAGGGGACTGAGAGATGGAAGGTGTCATAAGGGGAGAAAAATGGAACTAAGAAGAATTAAAATGTGTCGTATACATGTGCCAATTCCCCTTGACAAATGCAATCATTATGCACTGCAAACATGTACTAATAAAATTTTTAAAAACAATGAGTTTTGGTACTACCTGAGACAATATTTTGACTTGATTATTTTTATATTGGTCTGGTTCTCATTTTCAACTTTGCTCTATATCATACAGTGCCTGTAGGCTTACATTTTACAGATTATTTCATTTTAGTATTTTAACACAAGAAATTTTTTCAGGTTAGTTTATGAACTATTTTTCTATTCACTGATAAAAACACACATATGTTATCCAAAATAATTTTATATTGTGTTGGTTCAATTCAATAACAAATTTTGAATACATATTTTTGGATAACTGTAATTTGCTGAAAGTGAAGCGAGTCAAGATGAAATTAGGAGACCAAGTCAGAGAACTACTCTTTACTATACTTAATTGTTTGTTTTAATTATTAATACATTAGAAACTTTAGAATTTATACAGATAAAAATAGAAGAGATGTCATATGATCGTAAGTTAACAAAATTTTAATAATAAAATCATGCTATTTCTACAAGACTATTTATATTCTTGGACTGAGGTATTTTTACATATTTTACTACATTCAGGAGAGCAATTGGTACATAGAAGATGTTCAGGTGTTTCTTACAGTGAATTAATGAATAATAAAGATCATAATTAATAAGTAGTGAAATGGAAGGCTATTCAGTAACAATATCTAGAGATAGACAATAAAATAAACTGGGAAGGATTTTGCTGGATGAGCAAGTACTGCAAATGAATAAATCTGTGATTAAATTATGCTAAATGGTAATCATCATAAACAGAGTCATACATGTGTGATAGGGCTAACCATGATATATAAAAATAGACAGGGGCAAAGTAGAAAGAAAAGTAAAAGGCATTGCTTTAAAATAGTGGCTGGTGTCATTGGCTTTGAAGACTGGTACAAGACTGAGCAATTCAGTTTAAACTATAAAATTTGAACACAATCTTATAAACAATGGTGAACTAACTTAAATTAGCAGAAAGACACAATCAAAATGGCACTTTGATGAATTCTTTTTATTGATTGTGTAGGGGATTATTGGAAAAGCTAGAATTATGTAGAAGAAATAAATTAAAAAACTATCATAGAGCGGCAAGTTGTGATCCCTGGAATGTAGACTTGCAGATGGAAATTAGTACACGGGAAATTTATTGGGGAGCACTTTTGGGAGAGTTGTTTGGAAAGGAAAACAAAAAACAACGATGTAGTCACAAATAGGTTTCACCAAAATTGAATGCTTGAAGTTAGAATGACCTTTCAAAATCATTCCAAGCTAATTTAAGAATCTTAGAATTTTTTGTCGTTTTTGCTAGATAGATAACCTGGACTATTACAACATGCCAATTTTCTGAGCTGAGGACAATCAACAGGATATATTGGGTGCTGAGATCTGTCAATAAGCTAGAAAAATACATAATTTTCCCCCTGAAAAGAATATTTGGATGGCACAGCACAGGCATCATTGTAGTCTACCTTTTGAGCTGCTAAGACACACTTAACATTTTTACATAACTTCTTTAAAGGATGTGACAGCCTTTTTTCCTGGGATCCTATGATGAGAAAATCCATGAAACAAACACCAGTTCCTGTTTTGCTGTTTTACTCAACACTACAAAAGACACTAATTGTTATCTACTTCGTTCACTCTTGATTTCTCTCTTGATGGCATTTGTATTGTTCTAATTAACTTATCAGATTATAAAACTCAGACACCCTTCCCTGAAGAGTTTGTGAGCTAACTGTCATTTTATGGTCAAAATTAGCAAGGGAATATCAAACTATGCTCAATGGATCAAAACCTCATCCTCCCCTAGATTAGTTTGTTTGGGCTAGAACAAAATACTATAGACTGGGTAAGCTATACACAAGAAATATTTTTTGCTTAGAATCCACAAGCTGGGAGGTCCAAGATCAAGCTGTCTGAAGATTCCATGTCTGAGAACCCTTAAATTCTCCTTCAGTGATGCTGCGGAGTGGCTGTACTCTCCAAGGCAGAAAGGTAAGGAAATTCTCCTGATCCTCTTTCATAAGGGCAGTGATCTCATTTGCGAGTGTGGCGCTTCTATGATTTAATTACCTCCCAACGGCGCCACCTCCATAATAAAATCAAATTGGTTTTAAATTCCAATATATGAATTTTGAGGTGATATCAACATTCAGAGAATTTCACATTTCCCTCAGGGAATTTCAAGCAGATTGCTTTCCAAATACACCTTAGAGTATTTACTTTAGAAAACTTGCAATTAGAAGTGTTCTCATTGCCCCTTTGAAATATAAATCAATCTTCTAACACTTTGGCTTGCTTTAGATACCAAGGAATGGTTTTGTTTTCAAAAACCTGGGAATCATCTCTGAAATATAAATGCCTAAAAGTATGAGAAGTATCTTATCTTCCAGTCTATAATGGAAGGTGGGAGTCTAATTTAAATACAGGCTATTAGCAGACACTTATCTAGTTAGTCAGTAACATTTACAAAATCAGCAATGACTCAATAACACATTGTATTGGCTCAACCTTAGAAACATTTCAATTTAATGTAATTCAAGTACTACTGTACCATAAAGAAGGATAACATTGAGTCATTTCTGGAAAAATGAATGCATCTTAAGTTTAAGTGAAACAAATGAGACACACAAGCTTAAATATCACATGGTATCTTCTATATGAGAAAGCCAAAGCAGAAGTAAATAAAAAACAAAGTAAAATATAGATGACAGGAGATAGAGAGATAAATCCTTCTCAAAAATGGAAGGGGATCAAGTGGTGCAAGAAGAGAGAGAGGAGGGGAAGAAGGATGAAAATGAATTAAGATGTCTTACGTAAATGTATTGACAACCTACAAGGAACATAAACATATGTACCACAAGCATGTACAAACAAACAAAATGTTTTAAAAATCACTTATAATAAATTTTAAAAAATGTTTCTTTCTTAATTTGGGGCTTTGGGGTGAGTCTTTTGTATGCATTCTTATTCTTTAATTTTTCTTTTTTAACCAAGTATTATATTTATCAGGTATATAATTATTATGATATTTATACTACCTTTATGGAAGAAGTTACTGAAAGTTTTTAAGCTTATTGTTAAAGTTCAACTTGAAAATTAAAGTTTTCTATTGGCATTTTAACTATATAATAGAGTATTAGGAACTTTTTAATTATTAATACATTTTAAGGAAGAGAATCTGCTCATGATGTATATTTTAGTTCAAAATTATAATTAGCTTTATATGAACTGTAATAAAAAACCTTCAAAAGATTTATTTAAGAATATTAAGTAATGTAACCACAAGTAATAATCATTTTTGTACAACTATCAGTAATTTTGTTTCCATAAATGACATATGAACATGTGCAAGAAGGAAGATCAGTTTGTAAAATTAAAAATTCAGTGACCTTGTGACACAATTAAAGATGTAATTATGAATATCACAAATATGTTTAAAAATATATAATGCATTCATTGAAATGAAATACTCTTATAATTTAAGAAGCCTAGTTGAAGAAATAGAAAATTTGAAGGAGTTTAGTAAATCAATTATTACTGAAAAATTAAAATATCCAAGGGAACTTGATACTGATTGCATTCCTTTTTTAGTTGGTATAATCGGTTTTCTTTTTTATAACTACCATGTCTTTCTAATGAGCAGTCTTAGTTGTGAAGAATTCCTGTAAACAGTCAAGGTATTGAGAGTATGTATTTACATGGAGTAATCTCTCTGGGGACATTGATACCATTATATTATTATGAGTCTCCTAGAAATAACCTCAGTTAGTGGATAATATTGCAAAATAAATTCAGCAAATACAAATAAGAATGAATACTTCAAAAAAGGCAGAAATATTTTTTATTATTTAACAAAAGTAAGACTGCCTTAATATATCTTTCCCAAAAACTTTTCTGAAGAGTCTAAAATACTATTAACCAAAGATAATATTACAAACCAAAGATAGTCTAGAGCTGAGTTACTTAGAAGTTATCACAGAAAAGAAATTTCAAAAACTAATGAATTTGTAGTAAGAAGAGGTTAAACTCTCTTGATTTTCTGCCCTATTAGCTTTTCCTGCAATATAATTTAGTGTAGCTTGAACTAAGCAAAAGTGTAGGTTAGCCCTAGGCTAGGGAAAAAGCAATCACTAGCTGTCATGATTATTCTCATTTAAAATTCCCCAGCCATCCCTGCATCCTCATTCCTCAATCTATTCTTTCCCTTCTTGGCTTGCTTAGTGCCTGGGAAAGCTGGCCTCTGCAGAATACATGACCTCACTTGCCTGCTTGATGATTTCTGGGTTTGAAAATAACAACATTTGCAGACTTAGTGATAAAAATGTGTTGCGACAATTACATAGAAATATTTCTTGGAACAGACCCAGAGAGGGTGAATATTTGGTTCAATATAAGTGCACATCAAAGGTCATCTAATGTAAAGAGAGTTGTCTATAATCTGAAATAGTTGTCGATCAGTTTCTTTAATCAACATAATGCTTCATTAAAAGATTCATGCGAAATGACCAGGACTACAGGGTTATGTAAGGACTCAAAAACCTCCATGTACTCTCATTAAAGCTCAACTGCCTATTTGATCTGCTGACTGTCCAACTTACTACCGTTAAAGCCCAGTGATCCAGCATTATTGCTTGGGAGGACCCACAAGTTACTGGATACCAAAATGATTGCACTGGACCTCCTTCATTCAGAAGGGGTTAGTGATTTGTCTTCATTGTAATAGATAAGCATTTATGGAATTGTTTCTTTTTTTCTGTCTACACTGACTCTGCTGATGTTACCATGTATAGATTTAGAAAATGCTATCTAACAAAGTCTTACTGTGAGAACCTGGAATGTGATGGATAAAGAGCTCATACTTGTTAATTTGGCCTAAGATAGTGTACAAAAGCCTGGGTTGTGTAATTATGCATCTTTTACATTAATCAATGATTCCTTTTCTCCCCTGATTTTCTTCATCTTTGTAGATAGCAGGAATCATAATATATATTCCACATGAGGCTCCATGTAAGGTTGTCGTTGAGTTGGGATCATTATAATGACACAGCCCTCTGTCTTCTTTACATGTAGAAAAATAGGTCATTCAGCTGAAAAGACAGTAAAACTGGTGACCAGTTGAGAAATTTTTAAAAGGGCCAGATATTTTCATGAGATTGTTTTCATCATTTTTTAGCCTATTCTATGGCCAAGAATTTGAAACCTGTAGATTCTCTCATTCAGGATTTCTTGTTTCCAGTTGTATCTTAAAAATTATTGATCTTGAAATGTCTCATGATTTTCTCTATATTTGGAAACTAACTTCTCAACATAGTGTACAGCAACTTTTTTTATTAAAGAATTGAAAGGGGTCACCTCTCTGGCTAAGTATTAGAACCCTCAGTGAAGACAGTGTGCTATATTTGGAATTTGTAGGCAAATTCCTCAATATATGATTGGTTACACTTCAATGTATTTTTTCAGAATAGAATCATAAGGAAGAATGAAGGTAGAAAACTTGAAGTAAACATATTGGACTGAGCCCAGAGATACTACATTTTATAATTAAAACCAGAATTAATTCCCAAATTACTTAAATGAAGAAACTTTGGAAAAGAAGTTTTTAACAGAAATATTGATAGTGTTCAGTACAATGTCTTAAAACAGGAAACATATTTTAGTATGGTGATATGAGGCCTTGATAGTCACCAAAAATTTCAAGTTTTGGTTAGAAAATTGAACATAACATTATAAATAATCATAAGTTGTTGAACAAAAAATGAAAGTGTTCTCAAAGAATATTAATCTGAAATATTTTTAGGTGGAAGGAGCTAGGTAGGTAACCTGTCAGGTAACTGAAATTAGCATGATATTTTACAGTGTAGTGGTAAGAGTTCTGAACTAGAATTCATAATCTTATTTTCTCATGGATTCAGGGTCATCACATGAAAATAAGAATATCTATGTAGAATTCTAATGAAGTTCAGAGTATCTATGTAGAGTGCTTTGTAAGATCATTGTGGGCTGGGAAAGTAGTTTGATGGTAGAGTACTTGCCTAGCATGTATGATGCTTTGAGTTCAAACCCCAGCAATACTTCCCCCTATTAAAAAACATAATTACAATAATCATTACATAGAATACTCAATGGGAATTCTTTGAACATTGTGAAACATCATACAATGTAAGTCTTTACTTGTTACATGTTAAAATTCATGTCTAAGGACATAGTACTAATATAGTGACCATAGAATTAGAAAATAAATTATGAGTTGGAGGATTTCTATTTAGGAATTGTTCCATGAGGAATAATTGATAACCATAGTGTTACTGAACAAGAAAGTGTCTTAGTCACTTTTCACTCATTGCTGAGACAAAATACCTGATGCCCAAAATAAGAAAGGAAAGGTTTATTTCTTACAATTCTTGGGGGTTTCAGTCCATACTCAGTTGGCTCCAAGGCAGCATGGTGTGGTGGGGCAGCCATTCATGGTGGCTGCAAACTGCAAGGCATGAACCAGCAAGAGAGAGAGAATATGCCTTCCTCTCACCCTTACACTGTATGTCAGCTCCACCTCTGGGTGGGTGCAGCACTCACCTTGCCAGCCTCAGCACTAGAAAACAAACCAGTCACAAACACCAGACTCACAGACTCAGCCACGTCCATGTTATGATTACATGAGACTTGGCGGGGACACAGGACCACACCCACAACAGAAGGTAAAAAAAACTGTCAATTATATAAAGCTTGGAACTTCATCCTTAGGACAATCATGCTTCTACTAAGATATATGTAAATTTTGGTTAAAAGAAGACTTTAAGCCAAGTTATGTACTATTCTGAGACACTTCAACTAACATAACTAGCACTTATACAAAAATATTGTAGTATGTGAATATATAAAGTATCTCTTGCCAAAATATTTATAGATAACACACCACACAAAACTTCTTTGACATAAACTGACAATCATTTGGTTAGTGGATGTATCTTAGACTGAGTGAGTAGATCTTTTAATGTTGGTGGGGGTATATTTTATGTGTCTGCTGTTATATACCATGTTTTGTTGTACTTGACGTTTAATTTTTTATTTGTGTATGTGTCTGTGTGTGTTGACTATTTGACTATTGGTTTAAAATGATTTAAACTGGAATAGCTGGGAAGATACATATCTTCTTTAATAAATTACCTTTTATCTGCCTATCACATGCAAGATTTTGTAGCCAGGTTAGATTGTTCAAGAGTATTTAAGACAAAATCCGTGCAGCTCATGTCATGGGATTAAAATTAACATGGGCCCTTTTGCCACATTTAATTAGGCAAACAAGGTTAAAAGTCAGTCTAAAATTGAGAAGAACTAATATTAACACGACAACATATTGATGGAGAGATGAAGAAATGAAGCCATTAGTAACATCAATCTCCCACAGTGACAAAGAAAAAATAGAAGGTTCTTTACAAAAGTCAGAGCATATGGCAGCAATTTAGATCACTAGAATAATAACCAAAAAAATGCTATCACAAATTCTAAAGAGTGATATGACACAGCATGTCTAGTTAAATTGTCATAAAGTATGAGAAATTTGACTCAAAGATGAGACTTGGTTTGAACACTGAGAGGGCCAGAAGGACTATCCCATTTGAAAGCCCCTTGCATTAGGGAGACTCCCAAGATTAGCACCAAAACCAAAGACTTTCCAGCTTTTATTTAGAATATGAGTGCAAGAGGAAAATGAAGAAAAGCAATTTTGACAAGGAATTGTCTCAGGGCTAGGCAATGCTCTTGGGGAAAGAGGAAAGACAATGGCCCGACACAACATACTTCACTAATCTAAAATTCTCATTGCTTCACTGTTCATTCCACACAGCGCCTGTGTGCCTTTGCTCCACAGTTTATCCATTTGTTCCTCTGCCAAGGCCCCCGCAGTAATATCTCGGTTCACGAACACTTCTGTTCAAAAACAATGTGATTTGCAAGTAGAAATATTCAGCAAAATTTTGCTTGCATTTGCAAACTCCACATCAGATGATGAGCATGACCATAGCCATCTTCCTTGCATGAACATGAACACAGACTTCCTCCCAGGAATGGTGGAATGAATGAAGATCATGAACTGAGGGGACCACAGTATTAGCCTTTGTAGATTAAGTAGTTGATATTTGAATTAGGATAAATATTAAAAGAAACTTCTTAAATGTAAGGACAAAGATCATTCAAGAAAGCAAAAACAACTAGTTCAAAGGTCAGAAAGTACAGATATTGCTGCATTTGAAGTTCATAAAGAAAGCAGCAACACTGAAACATAGAGATCAAAATGATAGGTGATCAAAGGTGAGCATTGAGGCAAACACCAAAGAGAAGGGTAATATCCTTGAAGGTGATGATAAGGATCTCAGATTTTTGTTAAAGCTTGATGAGATACCATGGCAAGTTTGAAGCAGAGGAGTGACATCACATCATAGTGAATTTAAAACATAATTCTGAATTTCATATGCATAATGGGTGGAAAGTGGATATAGATGATAAATTTTATTACTTTAAAATTTGGAATTCAGAGGATGTATAGAGGTAGCAATAAATACAATAAAAGTCAAATTGAGATAAGTGAAAAAACAATACGTAGCTAGGACAATGAATAAAGCCAGAGGAAAGAATAAATCATTCCGGCAGAGGGATTTTTGAAGACATAGACACAATTGTATTCACACTAAATATTGCAGAATGAACTTCCTGAATTAGGACAAAAAAGATATGGAAAAAAAATCAAGGCATTAGTAGAGAATAAAAGTAAAAGACTAAAGTTAAAAGTTATATTTGAGTTCAGATGTTAAGCACACATACACACACCTTTATATTACATATATAATATATATTACATATATATATAGTTTTATTTGCAGCTTAATAGTGGATGTTCAAAGACTTTTGTGACAAATTTTGCAACTTATTCAATGAGTGGTATAATTTTTCCTTCTCAGGGATAATTTTATAATTATTCATTCACAAGATTTTCAAGAAAAGGTCTTGATAGTGACAATTACCAAACTACAAGAAATTGTGACATATTGCTAAAACTTACAAAAAAATTGCACATCAGGATGATATAACAATAAAAATGTTAGACTTCTAAAATAAGAAAAAAATCATCATTTAAATTATCAGGTAAATAAATAAACACAGGTGTTATGGTTGATACATTGCGTCAACTTGAGAAGTCTAGAAGCTTAATTAAGGCAGCAGCTCTACATCCAGGGGTGTAGAGTACAAGCCAGTTTCCTGTTTATTATGTCAATTTGAGAAGGTCAGAAGTTTAACTGAGAGACTCAGCAGGGAGCCAGGGGTCTTACTTTGTAAACATCCTCATCCTGTGCAAAGGAAGGCAAGGAGATTTGTGGATGCTACACCCATCCTGGGCGGGGAGGGGTGTCTGTGTACTGTTAAAAGGAGGAGCTGAGACTTGCTCTGTCCCCACTTTTACTCTGACTGCTTTTGCTTGGCTGCTGCCTTGAAGTGTTGTTCCTGTGCCATGCCACCCTGCCTTGGAGTCAGCTAATTGTGGACTGAGACCTCCAAAAACTGTAAGCTAAATAAACTTTTCCTTCCCTAGTTTGTGTGTCGGGTGTTTTGTCTCAGCAACAAGTGAAAAGCAAACAAGACAACAGGATACTCAAAATATTTCAAAAGGAATTTGAAACCAGTATTTTCTAATCTAAGAAATAGGCTTTTAAAATCAAGATTTCTTTAAATACATAGGTGTTGAGTTTCCTTTTTCCTCTCATGAATTTCTATCAGGAACCCGACCAAGAGTCCTGACTGTCTGACTAAAGAATGCCATGAGAAAAATAAAAAGCAGAGACAAGTATAGTGTTCCATCAATGGCTGGGCAGCCAATGTCTCCGGATCAGCCCCCCACTTCCAAAGCAGCCACTGTTCATTCCATGTATACAGTGATAGGTGGGGCTAGTAAAGGACTACAATTTTGACTCCAGAGGGTATAGATAATCTTATGTTTAGAAGTATCTTGACCTGGAGTATAATCCTGTAATGATTTAAGAAGGCGTAGATGATCTTATGTTTAGAAGAGTCAATGGGAAATCTCAGATGGGTGGTACCAATAATCCTAATCCTTCCTTACATCCCACAGGAAAATACACAAAATCAGACACTGAATTTGTGGTCCTCGACAAATTTCATTCTCTATTTACCATTATTTCTTTCATTTATTTCCCTCATTCCTTTCTCTCCATCTCCGTTGTTTTCCTCTCCTTCCTTCATTTTTTCCTATCTCCTCCTTTTCTTGCACCATTCCTCCTCTTCTGTTGCTTTATCTCCTTTCTTCTCCTCTTTTCTTTGATACTCAGAAATCACCTGTTTATCAGTAAATTTACCTACAGGTCTAGGTGCACTTATTCAACAACTTCCTGTTTTCATTGCTACTAAAGGTGTGAAGAAATTAACTTCATTTGATTAAATTTACTGTCTTCATCACTACTTGCTCTAAAAGAGATTAACATTGATTCAGAAAATCTGATCTTAAATTTAAACCTCAAATATAGATTCTTATGGAATGTCCCTTTTTGCTTATCTGTGGGAATTCTACAATGTTGCATGTAGTTGCAGAACAGTTTCTTTACATTGGATATTGCTTCCCTGCATGAATATACCTGATCTCTTTGTAAGAATTTTAGATTCTCATTGTATTTCAGTATCTGAGATTTGGATTGTTACCAGTATGGTATTTTTAAAACTAAAGATTCTATATGTATTTGTGCAAGTATCTTTGCTGAATTTAGTATTAGGAACATATCTCACAGCAAATTACTGTGAGTGTTGCAGTTTTCCACTGGCTTCTTTCAACTTTTTCTCCAAAATCTGACTTTTCATTCAGTCATATTTCCTAGGACCATTCTACATAAATTCCCTGCAGAATTGATGACTTTTTTTTTTACCACTTTATCATTGTTAAAATTATGCTCATCTTTTAACACTTAAGTGAATTCTACTCATGAAGACTATAAGAATTCATTTCTATGTTACTCCCTTAATCCTCTGAAGGTAGTTGTTTATAAGGAAAAATCTTTTTTTACAAAATTAATAAAGGATAAAAAGAAAAATTACTTCTTAGAAACAGTATAAA
>RJWM01039967.1:0-15746 GCA_004363535.1 Dasyprocta punctata
TCAGTTTTTGTATCTCTGTATGAGGATGAGTTAGCATAGAATTTAGCTAAGTTTTCTATGATTGGCTCATCTTTCATGGAAAACTTTCCATTCTTCTTACCTTTGTAATAAAATTGGAAAAGCACAAACAATATTAGAGATAAGACATGATTGAATATATTTCATTGTGACTCATTTCTTGTATCACACCTCAATTCTACAGCACGAGAATAAAAAATTAATGAATTTGCCATAGCTACACACACTAAAACACATTTTACTAGTGCCATAACCTTATGGATACAACAAATCAGTTGACCATTTCCCATTTCAACATTAATTCTTAAAATTAATGCATTATTGTACAGATGTAGAATTGTTAATACAAAACTCAGGCCTTGGAAAGATAAAAGGCCAAGTTTCATTTTTTAAAAGAGATAATGTTGGTTTAAGTACTGTTGCAGGCTGAGGCAGGGTTTCGAGTTTGAACACAGTCTGGGAAATTTACCAAGATGCTGTATCAACCTGACAGAGAGAGACAGACAGAGAAAAGGCAAAAGAGATAAGAAGGCTGAAGAAATACCTAAGTGGTTTCAAATCTTTTCCATAAAAGCAATGAATGTGCACACTTAATTTTATAGAAATTCTTGTTAGAAGTGATAGTAGTTTATAAATGTTCATTTGTAAATTAAATAAAAACCACCAACAGCACTCATGGAAAATACTGTATCTCTTGGCTGCCATCAGAACAATACTCTAATCTAGGTATTATGGTCTACACCTGACATCCTGGTAATTCAGGAGACTAAGGCAAGAGCACTGCTAATTGGACTTCAGTCTAGGCCTGACTCAAAATAAAATTTTTATTAAAAAGTGCAGGGATATACCTCAATGTTGGAAGGGTTACCTAATTTCAACAAGCCCTATGTCCAATTGAGCATCAGAGAAAAGAAAGAAACAAAGAAACAAAGAAAGAAACAAAGAAAGAAAGAAACAAAGAAAGAGGCAATGGAAGGAAGGAAAGAAGAAAAACAGAAACAGCAACATAAACAGAAAGAGAAAAAATGAAAAAAGAAACAAAGAATGCATTCACATGAATTCACAAAGCCTTCTTCAGATGAGCTATCATATTGCTGAATCCCATCCACTACAATTAGGTAAAACTGTGAATCTTACAGTCCCACATACATTCATCATCTTTCTCCCCTCTGTCTGATTCTGCAGCAGTGAAGACTCTATTGATGACATCCAGAAAGAAGTCTGCAGGATTGGTGTAGGACTCACAGTTATAACCTACGGAGCAAAGAAGACAAAGAAAACCAACAACCCAAGAAGACACAAATGATATCCTTAAGGGAAAAAAAAGCATTCATATCAGAGGATAGCTGAGGTGAGGCATGTGAACATGGAATCTAAAAACTTCTCCTTCTCCTACATCTCTTCACTTTCCTTCTGACTTCTTTATCCTTTCCTGAATACATGTGATCTTTCAGTGACTCTGTACTGTATAGATTAAGAAAAAAATAGAAGTGCCAGAGTGTATGTGCTCTCTGAATTCCCCTAGGAAACACTGAAATAGCAGTACACATGCCAGTAATGATGGCTTCCCCACCTACTAAATGTGGAGGTCTAATTTTTGTTTGTCATGCCATCATAACTCCAAATAGACAAGAAATCCTCACAGCAGCATGCTGTAGAGAATATGAACAACACAGCACACCAGAACTCAGACTTCAACTTCCTTTGGTGCAATCATCTTAACTTGGCCTGAAATCTGAGTTAAATTTAACTCCCTTGAATGCTACAGAGTCACACATGTATTCTCATCTATTTTTAAAAGAAATAAATAAAACAAACTCATTTTAATATGGGTGCCTAGTAAATACTTAAAATTGCATTTAGGTCAGAGTAAGCATCTCTAATCATAAGAAAATATCTCAAAAATGAAGTAGAGGGCAGGTATCATTGAAAACTAAAACACCTGACTCAATGTAAGTTACAAAGAAGCAGTGCAGAAATGTTGACTTATTAAAAAGAGATTAAGGATGTAGAAGAAAGGCAAGATTGTGCCCAGACTGGGCAACTTAGTGAGTTAGTGTGACATGCTGTCTCAAAATAAAAACTTTCAAAATTGTTAGAGATGTATCTCAACATACAAGCTCTTCTTTCAATCCTCACCCACCACACTCAAAAAACAAAAAAACAAAAAACAAACAAAAAAAAAAAACCCCAGAAATGTTGAGGTGGATGCAATAACTGGCTGTTAGTCTGACACATTAATTACTAAAGTCTCAAGAAAAGTCACCACACCTGGGAGGTAACACGAACATAGGCCTAGAAGAGAAGCTGAGACAGACACACACATGCACACATACTCAAGTAGGACAGGAAATGGAAAAGGAATGAAACAACAAACAAGTGCTACAAAATGAAGAAAAGTTCTGGTACTATACTGGCTAAAATTGTTTTAGAGTGGTAGAGCCCATGGTTTGGGTTTGTCTATGCAAGATCAAACAGCACTCTTGTCACCTACTCTGCTGTCTTCCAGGATTCTTTGCATGAGGCACCTATGTATCAGAACTCAACCATACCTGCTGATGCGAAGTGCTCTACAGCCATCTGCGCAGGGCCATGGAATATTAGCTTTCCTGCAGCCAGTAAGGTGAGGCTATCAAACATCTTGAAGATGGAATGCCGAGGCTGTCGAATGGAGAAGATGATTATTCGTCCCTGCTTAGAAATCCTAAATTAAAGAAAAGGAAACAACCAATCATTACACTTCTGAACTTTGCACTTCTTGACAAAATACGTAATTCCTGATTTTAAACCACTTGACCCCAGTTCAACTATATTTTCTCTAATAAATATCACACTACACCTCATATTGTAAATTGATGCTAATTTTAATGTTTTTATTAAAAAGGCAAGCGTTTCTAAAAGTATGGTGCAATAACAGTGTACGGTCCACTAGAAGTCTTATTAAAATGCAGATTCTTGAACAGATTGTTAATAACCACCCCCAGCAATCTGACAATATGCTCACCTTTGTGTTATATGAACTAAGTTTTAAGCCAATACTTACCTGCTCAATCTTAAATCTTCTTGTGTTTAAATCTTATTACTCTTCCTTGAGAAGTACTACTAGATACTTTCAATATCTTTGCTACACTCTTTAGAGATACTATCACTTCTATTTTCACAATATTTTTGTAAGACAGTTTGGATATTATTATTTCTTTCATTTAAAAACAAGATTAATAGATCAAGACGCATCGAGATGTCACAGTTATATGGGACAAGACTGGTATTAAGTGTTGAGTTTAATTACATAGTAGAAACATTGCTAAACTACTTCAGAGTAGCTTATTTTCATGGGTAGAAGAAACAATGATCAAATTCTCATTGCAAAATTATAATTAAAATATTTTATGAAAGGAATTGCTTCATTTTAAGCGTTTGGTAAGCACTAAGCAGAGTCCAACAGTGTGTCAAAGGGAGTTGTCTCAAAGAGATCAGGCTGCAAGATCAATTATTGCAATAATATATGCAACAGAAATTGCTAAGTTTCTTTATAAACAATTAATCTCTTTGTCTGTACAGGTTACTAAACGTGTTGTTTAATGGGAACCATGTGCTCACTGTCTAAAGTCAGTGGCAACCTGGAAAGAGCAAGGACAAAAAATAGCACCCAGGTTTTAGATTTCAATAATAACTATTATAAATTCACAGGTATTTAATAAACATGTGCTAAGAAAAATGACAATCATCCTAGATGCATACTAATGTGTTTCTCTCCATTGGAAATACATAGAGAGAGGATGGAATGCTGTTTAATGATAGAGCACGGAGAGGCACTCAGAAACTAAATACCACGCACACAAATGATATGACTATATTACCCATATGGACAAATAAAAACACAGATAAAATACATTTGTCTTCAATATATTTTCATAATTCACATATACATATATAAATGCAAACACACTCATAAGTGTGTATTTCTTGGGTTTGTCTACTGTAGGTCTAGAAGTAATGACAACTCAATAGTAGTCTTCTAGCAATTAAAGCTAAACCAGGTGGCTGAGTAGCTGTATAGGGTCCATTTAAGAGGAGGTAGGGACACAGACAGACACTGTTGTAATCAGGATTTGCAAGGAAAACAAGACGATACAAGACAAATAATTTATAATATTATTTTATGATAGTCACCCAAAGAGTCAAATACAAAAAAAGAGTGCAAGAAATCTGTCTGCACACCAAGGCCCCAAGAATCCAGCTAAGGGTCTGGATCCCACAGCAACGTCCTGCACGAGTCCAGCTAAAAACCTAGAGCTCATTACAATGTCTCATGAAGTCTGTTTCATGAATCTGCACTGGAAAGGCCCAAAGTTCAGCAGTGCAAGCTAGAAAGTCTGTGCCAGCAGGATGAAGGATCTGTGCCAGTAGGGTGAAGGTTCTGCAGTGGAGCCAAGAAGCGATGCTCAAAGTAAGGATCAGAGCTCCCCCAAAAAGTACCACAGCCATTCTCCGGAACAATGAGGTCCCGAGCTCCTGTGATGATTAGAAAAGCCAAGTTCATATCAGGAAACCAACATGCCAAGCTTCTCCAGCAGATTCAACAGCACACCATCTTCCCCTCCAGAGCCAATAAGCAATGCTCAATGTAAGGACCAGAGCTCCCCCAAGGTGAACCACAGCCATTCTCAGTGAAAACAAGGTCCCAAGCTCCTCTGATGATAACAACCATATTTGTATCAGAAAAGAAACTCTACAAGCTCTTGCAGGAGAATCCATGGCAAGAAGAAAACCAACAGGACCAGGAGAACCAATAGCACTACTTCTTCCGCTCTAGTTCTCCTTTTTATGTTGGCAACAATCCTCAAGTGAACTATTCACATTCAGCACTACACTGATTCAGTTCAGCTGGTGTTATAAACTGACCACCAATTGTCAATCCACCACAGACACACACACATAGAAAATGGTCATCTCCAAGGCAGTGATAGAGGAGGCAGAAGATCAATGCTACAGATACCTTGATCTCAGATTTCCAGTCTCCAGAGCTATAACAAAATTAATTTCAACTGTGCAACTGCCACCATCAGAAGTCTTGCCTCCTGTGGGCCACCACCATGAGTAGAGAGAAACAGGTAGACCCACTCCTGTGTGCCCACTGCCATCTGGATGCTTGCTTCTCTCAGGTGACCAGTGCAGGCAGGGAAAATTAGCCAGATCCATGACTGTGCATATGCTGCCCTCAGGTAACCAGCATGGACAGGAAGAAACAGCCAGACATGCTCTGTGCACCCACAGGCCATTGTAGGGGCTTGCTTCCCATGGGCAGCCAGCACGGGCTGGGAGAACCACATAGACATTCCTGTGTGCCTGCAGCCATGGCGGGGGGGTGGGGGGTGGTCCTTGTGTAGCCACACAGGCTGAGAGAAGAAGCAGCCCATCTGCCACACACCGATGGCCATCAGGGAAGCTTTGGTGTAGCCATGCAGGTCTGGGGAGGCTTGCCCCATGCCCCACTGCCTCCCTGAGAACTTGGGTTCAGAGAAACCCATGTGCCTTGCCTATACCCCTACACTGCAGAGGGGCAGCCAGTGTGGGAAGTGCCTGGGCACTGGCTTGTTGGGAGGAACCCAGGAAAATGTCAAGATGTAGGAGCAAAAGGCAATCTCAGACTTCCAGCCCACAAAGAACAAGTCTGGGAGACATGGTCTGGAAGAAAATGGAAATCACTCACCCGAAATCTCTAAAAGGATAGCAACTGAAGTAAAGAGACAACTTCATGGGGCTGTAAAAGTAATCAGATCAAAAATACTATCTCAGGTAAAAGAAGAAATCACAAACATAATGAAAGAATTGCTGAGCATATCTAAAGAAGACATAGATAAAAAAGAAGAACATAAGAAAATGATGAAAAACTTGAATTAACACTATAGGAATGAATTACAATGCACAAAACAGATCCAAAGAGATATCCAAGAAATTGAAAACTCCATTGAAAGCTTGTCAAACTACTTGAAAGAAACTGAAGGTAATAAACTTTTAGACCTTGAAGATAGGATTGCAGCTAATGATAATGAAAGAAAAATCTCTTAAAAATAATAAGGAACCAGGAAATAACAATTCAATGGCTGCAATACAATGTAAAGAAAAGTAATTTAAGAGTGATAGGTGTCAGTGAAAAAGTAGGAGTCAGCACAAATGACATAAAGAGACTATTTACAGAAGTAATAGCTGAGAACTTCTCAAGCATGAGAAAAGGTCCTGACATACAGATAAGTGAGGAGTATAGACTCTAATTAGCCATAATCAACATAAATGTATACCCAGACATATAATAATCAAGTTTCCAGAAATTCAACACAACAGCAGAATATTAAAGGCTGTTAGAGAAAAGAAACAGATCACCTATAAAAGAAAACCCATCAGAATCACAGCAGACTTTTCAACACAAACCATCAAGTCAAGAAGAAGTTGGAGTGAAGTGTTTCAAATCCTGAAAGAAAACAACTTTCAACCCAGACTGATGTATCCTGTAGAACTATCTTTCAAAATTGATAGAAAAATCAAATATTTCCATAAGGAATAACTGAAGGAATTCATGACCACCAAACCAACCTTTCAAAGAGCAATGAAAGATATTCTAGAGATAACCACAATTCCAGGGATAGCAAGAGAGAGTGATCACCAAATAGGGCAGGCAATTGAATGAAGTGGAAAAGTAGGCAGCTAATAGAGGATAGCATGGCAGAGATGAACCAATGAATGCCAGTTATAACAATTAATGTAGATGGCCTCAATTCACCAATAAAAAGAAATACAGGCAGAGTAGATCAAGAAATAAGATCCAACACTACGATGTATACCAAAAACACATTTAATTTGAAAGGAAATTCATAGACTGAAAGTCAAAGGAGAGAAAACAATTGTTCCATGCAACCAGAAACCAGAAAAAAGCAGACATAACTTGCCCATCAACTGCAAAATGGATAAAAAAAGACAGGGCATTTTCATACAATCAAAAGCTACTAAGCTATAAAGAAGGATAATATCAAGGCTCTTGTAGGTAATAGGATACAACTTGAGATCTTGCTCTTGGGTGAAACTGTTTGGACTCATATGGGTGAACATCATTTTATCTCCTAGATAACTGAAGGAGTTAGTGGGATACAAAATGTACAGTACATATCATGAAAGTGATGGGGGAGGAAACGTCTACAAAGGGAACCATTGTTAATTTTGTAATATCTTGTTCTGATTTCCTGTATCATTTTCATAGTCTTGTTAGGTTTGGTTTTATTCTGTCTTTCTCTGTTTGATTTTATTGTATCTGTTTTTATGGGCAGCTATTTTGAAGATAATGGAATGTATTATGGTAGCCATTGTTTATTTCCTACTATCTTTTTTGAAGTCCTGTAATGCTTTCATTCTTTGATTTTATTCTCTTTAAAATAAAAAAATTTATTGTTGCACCACCAACTCTGTGGTATTTTGTTACAATAGTACTTTAGCTAACATTCACTCACTTTATTTACTTGGCTCAATCCATTGGGCCTCTTTGATGTCACATATACAGCAGGCTGTTTTGGCCATAGGGACACTGGCTGTTCCTTAAACTAGAGCTCTCTCCTGCCAGTTCCAGCCAGGTCTCACTCCCCTGCTTGCAGCTCACATGCCACAGCCTTGAGGTCTTCTCTGACCCTCCTGCTGTTCAAATCAGCCTTCACAACCACCATGGCCACCCCTCCCTGTTCTTCTTTTTCATCTTTTTTCATACCATTGCTGTGTTGATTCACTGTTCCCCTCTAACAAGAAAGGAAGAACTTCTGCACTTTCATTATTGTGAACATCTGGTACACAGAACTAACCATATATTGAATAAATAAAAAAACAGTTCACATAGTGATTACCTTTGCAGGAGTAAAAAGAGAGCATATGCTGTGCTCGTGTCTAAAGCATTTGTGGGTTCATCCAGGAACAAGATGGAAGGATCAGTGACCAACTCTATGGCGATACTGGTCTTTTTTCTTTCTTCCCTAGACACACCATGGATTTGTTCAGTTCCAACCTAAAATAAAATATTAGCAACAGGAATGACCACAGTCACTAGCATTAGGTGAAAAACTGTGCCAGCCCTATGCAAGACACTTTTTTTTTTGTACTGGGAATCACTCAGAACCTTGTGTTTGTGAGGCAGGTGCTTATGCTGCTGAACTATATCCCTGGCCCAAAATTCTTATTATTTTCATTACTCTGAAGAGATAAGAAGGAGATACTTCAGAGATGAAAGAGGCTTCTGTTTCTGTTTTATGAGATGAATAAACTCAGCTTCTGGACTGCTGAAGTCAGATATGGAGCCCATATTTTTATAGCTCTGTAGTAACCTCATCAAATCAAATACTAATTTTAAGGTGGTAAGTTAGAATGCTAAATGGTATGGCACAACATAGTGAAAACAGAGTCTAAAACAGGTGATAAAAACCAGACACACTGTGGTACACTCCTGTAATTCCAGCACTCTGGGAGGCTGAGGTGTTATAATGACAAGTTTAAGCCCATTTCTAGCCACTTAGGGAGACCTCATGCCAAAAAGAAAAATAGAAAAGAAAGCAAGAAAGAAGGAAAGCAAGAAAGGAAGAAAGGAAGAAAGGAAGAAAGGAAGAAAGAAAGAAAGAAAGAAAGAAAGAAAGAAAGAAAGAAAGAAAGAAAAAGATTACAAAGGAGCTGGGGATACACCTCAGTGTGAAGGCACTGGCTTCAATTTTCAGTATCATGAATGAATGAATCAGATAAAAACAGAAGAGAAAAAGGGAAAATACCTATGGAATTTATCAGACTTTACCAATATACTTCTCTACTCTTTCCAGCAAGTCTCCAAATGGAATTATAAGAAGACAGTCAATTTGGAGCTAGAAAAATCCTCTTTCAACCATATTATATTATATTAATGCCTTCTTAATTTCTATTAATCTTTCCTAATAATCACTGTCTACAGTGTGATTTATCACAGGATTTTTTATATATATTTTCAGACAAATGAGGAAGGTGGGGTATTCCACAGCCCAGTTGTCTCAATCTTTTCAACCAATGAGTGGAATTTTGGGTGATGAGAAGAGTAGGGAGCTTTTGAAAACACAGAAAGTGTGAAACTATAGTTGAAAATATCCAAAGATTAAAATCACTACTCCTGTCTCTCAATAGATTCCTATTAATAGTTGAACTGCAAAAGACATTTGGAGATAATTTGGGGCATGTGAATAAATATGGATTTAATGAATATGGTCTTTTTGCTAGTTGATAATTGATACTGGCATTTTTATAGATCCATGATATGTATTCAGCATGAAATATTACATAATTTCTAAAAATTATATCAATAAGAAAAAGTTAAGGAATTATGGAACAATATTAACAACTGAGAAATCAAGTTGTTTATTAGGATATTATCAATGAAATGCTTGGATTATTTTCTCTGAATTTATGTTATTTTATGTTTAGAATATCATAAAAAGTAAAAAAGTATAATTATTCCAATCAGTTATAATAAATGAATTTTAAGAAATCAATAATTTTTTTCAACACTTCTGCTAAAAATCTCAGAGAGTGGTATAAAACAATAAATAGATAAAAACAGAGTAAATGGAAGTATCTTATGGCAAAGGAAAAATCAAGTAAAATAAACAGACTGAGAGAAAGGAAAAATGAATCATTCGTAATAAGGAAAAAAATTATGGCATTGCAAGGCTATTCTCCCAAACAAAAACTATTCACAAGAGTCTTTAGTAAGTGTCATGGGAAGCAGCAGTTAGCAGAACCCTTGTTTGTCATTGACTCTAAGAAGGGAATGTCACACTGGGTTAAAGCACAGCCAATATCATCTCAATAACTCATTTTTACCTAAAACTCCAACCATCTGCTCAGGATTTCTTTTATAGGAAATTTTCACCTAGAGAAGTCACTCATTCCTCTGATTTGCTTTCATGAATATACACAACCCTCAAAATAAGGAATTTATCTGTCTTCTTTTATTTTCTTCTTCACTTTTGCCCACAAATCTATTTTTAAAACCTGAAAGTGAGCCTCGCATAGCAGATTCTTAAAAAAAGAGAAAGAGAAGAAAGAAGAAATGTAGATAGGGAAGATGGAAGGGAAAAGTCCTAAAAATATAACTGGAGAACTACAGCAAGTAAAATGTACTGAGCAAAAATCTATGTGTCTCGTTATTCATCAATTCCGGGAATCAACCTTCCAAAAGCAACAGAGCAAACTTCACTGGAATAAGAAAGAGAGAGATGAATTCCTAAGTCTGAAAAGAGAAAAAGTACAACTAGAAAAGTTAGTGCAAAATTATCAAATGATCCAGAACAACAAGACAGGGTGCAGATCATGTGAAAACGCTACATGAGAAATATGTTTTCTCCTTAGAGCTTCTTCTACTTCAGAATTCAATCATTCTTAAATTAATTTTTACAGTTAATTTTAAAAGTCCTTATGATGCAACTAGATACTTTTCTCCTCATTATGGAAACCAGCCACTTCATACACAAGATAGGTAGGATAATTGTACTATTAATTCTAATAGTTTAAGGAAAGGAACAGTTAGTGTTTATATCACTTGATCAGTTTTGCATGTGGATATCTGGTAACCTGAGCAACTCTAGAAGATAACAATATGCAATGTAACAACAATTGTTAAATTCCTATCATCTTGTCTTAAAATACTATATTGTTATTGTTTTGGTTTTTTTGTGGGGTTTTGCTTTGTTTTGCTGTTTTGTTGTTTTTGTATGTTTCTTTTGTTTGTTTTCTGTTTTTTATGTTTTTTTCTCTTTGAAGTTAAAAAAGAAAGCTGCCACTTTGACCACAAAAATAGAAAAATATTAATTAAGGTCATATTTTTCACAGAAGAGAAGTCTTATTATTTGGATGTGGTTTTACTGGTTTTAATCACATTACCTTGGAATCTGCCACTTTATCCAGACCTAATTCTTCGATGACCTCATTAATCTTCTCATTCTTTTCATGATTGGTTATGGTTGTGGGAAGCCGAAGAGCTGCTGAGAAGCGTAAGTTTTCTCTCACTGTCAGTGTGCCCATCACAACATCATCCTTAAGACAAATGGTATTTTAGTGAGGCAAATTAAGTCTTTCGTAAGCTCATCCATCTCTCTAGAACATGTAACTTAATCCAAGAGTATAGCATGCCCAAAGTAGAGCTCTAGCTACTGGCGACCATTTCATTATACAAATTACAGTAACCACCTGTACAGATAGCTGCAAAACTATTGGAATAATTTTCACAACACATTTGCATATCCATGGAGAGTACAGGTGTTGATGATTGTGCTGCTCTCTTACAATAAATTTTGTAGTTTTGTTGACATCCTTGCAGAAAAAGAACTTTTAGCATGCATCAGAAAAGACACAAATAGTATTCATTATAGATTGTAAATTAGACCCTTGAAGGAGGTGCATGCACTCAAAAAGGTAATATGTGGGGAACCACCCAGAGGACTCTCCTTGAAAGAAGAGCAATTATCTCCATTTTGGATAAACTTGGCCCTATCTCCATTTACTGATAAGTACAGAGCTGGTTAGGCTATTTCTTTGTCTCTTTAATTGGCTTTAAGCAATATAAATAGAGCTAGCTGAGGAGCTTATGTGTAATCTTTGAAGCAAGGTCACAGGTCAGTGTTACCCCACCCAGGGACTCCCCAAATACATAGTTGAGCCAGGTGGGATGGAGAATCGTGCTTCACGCTGTTGGCTGGGACTCAGTCTCAAGAAACAGGCTATGACTTCCCACGACAGAAAGGACTGCACATCAGAACTGAAGCATAGACCCTAAATTATTAGATACTACCTCAGTTGTGTTATGCAAACCACTCTCTCCTCATATCTTGCCCTTTGCATATCACAGAGGTGATCTCAAACTTCCTATACAGCCCAGATCACAGCAGTCACATGTTCACCACCACTCTAGCTGTCAGCTCATCCCTGAGCTACTCCCCTCATGGAGAATTAATAAAACCCAGATTAGACTCTGGGTTAAGGCCTTTATTCTGATGAACTACCATCTTGGCTGGACTTAGGACCCCTTGACTCCCCATAAATGTATATATGTTTTAGTGCCTTTATTCTCACCTTGGGTTGCACTGAAAGTGGTAGATTGGAATTAACTCACTAGAATTCCAATAACTTTTCCACGGGATTACAAACATAAACTTCCCTGGACCATGATGATAATGGGAAAGGGATCTCTATAGTAACACAGGATCCAAGCTGAAGGAGGACACATTGAAAAGGTTTTCTTTAAGGTAGGTGATTTATGATGTGCATTTTTACTGTCCATCAGGTAACATGCATGTGTTTGCATGTGCTCGAAATGCAGACAGACTCTTGCCAAGCCGGTTTTTTGGCTGGAGGAAATGGCAACTTACAGATGTAAGGTACAAGATTAGTGCTCTAGTCTTGGAATTTATAAGCTACTATAAAAGAACTTTTAGAAATTTAACACAATTTCAGTAAGGATGAAGGAAGTGTCACAAGATGGGATTGTCTCCAAAACCAGGGAAACAAAATCTAGACTTGCTGCAGTTTTTCTTAAATGTATAATATTGTTTTTTAAGCATCATTCTAAAATCTTCTTTCTACTTATTGTATTTCTTTTATCATAGCTCATGATGACTAGTAGCAAACACTTCCAGACTTCTTCCTACAATGATTTGCTAAAGACAGCTTCAAGGGAGAAAAGAAAGTGAAGAAAGTGTAACTCTAGACCCTGGTGGAATGAATGTACCATCAACAACTAATACCCTTGTACTACAAGAGTTATAATCTGTATCCTGTCAATTTCATTTAATACCATACTAAATCTAGTGGATAATTCTTAAAAGGCAGTGTATAGAAACTGAGTTCTATATGTATGTTTTATAATCAGCTGGAAGCTAGGAGCAAAGGCACTTGCCCATATAAAAATGAGGAAATATAAAATGCAAGCTCAGTAATACTTACTTGTGCCATGTAACCTGAATGACATTTGAAATTGGCAGGATGAGGTTCTCCATTTATCAAGACATCCCCAGAGAACTTCTCTGGATGTTTTCTTGCAGCTAAAACATCTAACAACCTGTAAAAGGATATACATAATGTGGGGCTTCTATCTCTAAAACACAGGGCATATCTCTTCTCTTTTCTGTTCAAATTAGAAAATAAACTACTCAAAAATCTGTTTTATCTAAATATATACATTCATTATGTGATACATGCATCCCTAAAATAAAAATATGTTATCATTGTTTTTCTGGCACAGACTTCCCAAATTATTCTCCTGGTGTGGGAACTTGGAGATTTCAACTCAGGTAATGTGCTCTTTTATGCAAGACTCATGACCTTAAATAAAGCATCTGTTACATCGCTCTATTTCAAATATTATCCATTTATTTTCACACTCCACTGGTTCATAATATTGGCTGCTGAAAACTAGTCACTTTATATTGTCTTAGTAGTAAACCTGACCAATAAGACTTTGGGGTCTTTCACAAGCTGACCTAACTGAATATTATTCATAGCACATAGGATCATACCAGACACGCACAGCAAATACTGAACCAACTCCGCCTCATGTAACAGTGATTTTTAAAAGGACACTGAAACTGTACACAGAAGACTGACCTATACCTTCTTTTATACTCACACAGATTTGCCTGCACCTGCAGGTCCCATAATGGCATTGAGGCCAGGTCTCATGATCCCACTGTAAGCATAAAAATATATTGACTTACTGCTCCACATTAAACAAAACTGCACTAATGTAGAGTCTTAACTGAATACACTTAATGCAGGTTGATGAAATATACATAGAAAGCAAGCATCAACCTATAAATAAAAAATTGAATAGTAGAAGATTAGAATACAAAGCAAAAGTATTTTTCAGTGAAAACCTATAAAAATGGTCTTGGTGTCTAATTTCCTTACATATACAGTGATACCTAGGTTCACAAAAGCTTCTGTTCTTGACCAATTTGGTTTACGTTTGGTAAAATTTTCCTTCCCTTCACAGACTCTGTATTGGGTGACAAACATGACCATGGCCATTTCCCAAATGAACGTAAACGCTCACATCTTCCGAGCTCTGGCACAAGATCGCAGCTTCCTGTAGTCAAGCTGGTGGTTGCAGACAAACCTATGTACACTTGCTCTGAAGATCCTTTTGGTGAGCTTTTTAGCACATACAGTTCCATCCAGTATTATTCATTTTTGTTTGTTTGTTTGTTTTTGTTTTTGTTTTTTGTTTTTTGGTACCAGGGATCAAACTGACAACCTTGAACCTGCCAGGCAGGTGCTTACGCCACTGAGCTAAATCCCCAGCCCATCCGTCATTATTTGATCTAGTATGGCTCCAAAGAAAGTGCACAATGAGCATCATGTTATAAAGTGTAGAGCAGTCATGAAGATTACAAACATGTGCAGACCAGTGATTACTTAAATCAGGTTAGTGTTCCCTCCCTTCACACTGTCCTGTGCTGTACTTTGATTTATATTCTTGCTTTTAAAAAATACATATGGTTCTGAATGTATTAACTTTATTTGCATTGAGATTTATGGGAAAATTTGACTCACTTCCCCAAAGAAAATCATTTTGGAAACACATCTATTTTCAGGATTAATTCGCCTACTTTGTCCATTTTCTCCGAACTGTCACAACTATTAAATGGCAGGTAGAGGCGTGGGTAACATGTACATATTGCATAGCTAATTGACTGAGGTATCTCTCACTGAAATGTTGAACTTAGACAATGAAATTCAGTTCTAGGCATTTATAAGCCAATACATACATACATACATACATACATACATACATACATATATATATTCTATATTAGAGGGAAAAACAAAACAAAATATAACAAAAAAATACAAGAAAAACAAGAAGCAAACGAGACAAATATATAACAATAACAAAGAACCCAAAACCATAACACAATATAGGCTTTCACAACAAAGTGGTAGGAACATAACAAAGGTTGTTATTTTACTTCGTTATCATCAAAGGTGTTACTCAGATTACCAGATACGGACTTGCAAAATTGCTCTAATCCTATGAATGTTAACTGATTTGTTCCAAGAACTAATAGATTCACTAATACAATCATCCCAGCTATCCTAAGTGTATATGTACAAATTTATATTTTTTTCTGTTCCCTTCCTTCTTTTCTCCCTTTCCCTATTTGAGTTATTTTTTCCCCTTTGAGCAGTATCTTACTGTGTCACAATATTTTTTGAAGATTTTGTATGTTATTTACACTTTCAGTTTTTACACTAGGAAAACAGTATGGTATTTACACATGTGAGTTTGATTTATTTCACTTATGAGTATGGTCTCAAGTCACGTCCATTTATCTATAAAAGAATCAATGTGATCCTTTTTTTTTTTATTTGAGCGAAGAAAAACAAAACAAACAAAAACTACAACAACGACAACAACAAAAATGACGTATATAGTAAAAACAACAAGCAAAGGAGACAAGCAAACAACTAGCGTAAATACACTACATTGCAGGTTTACAAAGCCGGAAGATAGAAGCTTGACAATGGTTGCAATTTGCGCATCGTTATCTTTAAAATGGTTTCTTACATTAACAGATATAGACATGCAAGATTGATCCAATCATATGAGTATTAATTGTTCCCGCTCAATAACGAATACATTGAGCAGTGTTCTTTTTAGTTATCTTACATATACACATATA
>RJWM01039968.1:0-15771 GCA_004363535.1 Dasyprocta punctata
AAAAAAAAAAAAAAAAAAGAAATAACTCTCGAACCTACCTCTGCCATTTTTTAACAACTTTAATTGATAATCACACATCAGTTCACTTCCTTCATGCTCATCTGTCTCATTTATGTTTTCTGAATGCAAAGTTAGTTTTTAAAATATGTTATATCAAAAATGTGCAAAATAATCAGACTGAGGTCAAGGAGGACATTCCTGTTTGATAAAAGTTTTCAATGTGGTATGCCAGCTTAGGTATTATATCTAATGATCCACTGATTGACATTTCGTTCTTTTAATCTTTTAGTGTTGTATTCTGAGAGGCAGAAACTTTTATCATTAGGACTATTTGCTTAATTATTGGTGCAATTATTTTCTTGACTAAAAAGATGAGAGACAAAAGCCATTAATGTTCCAGGATTTAATTATTTGATAGCTAAATAATTCTTTCCCTTTCTAGGTTAAAGACCTAAAATGATTATTTTACTAATTGCAGTTAATTAGATTTGCTCTATTTTATTATCCCAGATCAAATTAATAGTAGAACAATTATAATAATAATATTAATATGGGTCATTGCCTCCAATTCTTCCATAATTTAGCACTAGGATTTTTCCAATGTATATCTGATAGTGCTTGCATAGAGGGTTTCAAAGAGTGGTAATCAGATTGCAAACATGTTACATCATTCTGAGAAGATGTCACCATTGACAAGAAAGGCAGATTTCTCACCATCTGGACTAAATACTTCTGCATTTTAAATAGAGAGAAGTTAAAACTGAAACTGACTTTAGGCCTTGCCCTGTTTCATACTGGGTATTTCAATATGAAAAATGTCATTTTGTTCATATTGCACTCAAGGTTTTACCAGCATTTCACTCATAATCCAATGACAGGAATTTTTTGAGCAAACTGAGACACACACTGTCCTTTCTTTAGCCCTGAAAATACTCAGTGCACCCAGAATGTTCCCACATTGAAATTCGATTCTAATTTCACAATCTGGCTATGAAATCATAATGCTCAAAGGCATTTAACTTCTTTTCAATAAGATCTGCTGGCTTCAAAACAATTTGTGAGAGATGGGTAATAGCCATCATCCAAGTTTGCCAAGAGAGTTGGTAAACTGTCTTGGGCAAAACTCTACTCAAATGTGGGGACCACTTTCCCATTCCACTTGACTTCCTTCCCCTCCCATCCTCCATTTGCCCTTTGGTAAGCTCAGAGGATGTCCCACGGATACATTTTGTACAGACTTGTCATTTCCGTCCCCTTCTCTGTTTTTAACCTCTCAAAAATAACTGACGAACATGAAGCAAACTTCCTGACAGAGTTACTGCCAAATATCGAAGATTCACATCCATATTCTTTACAGTTTTAGTTATTTAATTATTGGTAATTTCTGGAAAATAACTAGGAATAACAAAATTTATTCAAAAAGTAATTTTATGAAGACTCAAATACATCATAACAATTTCAAAGATATTTTCATAACATTAATTTTGCTCTCTCCCACATTTAAAGTTTCCTTCCCTACTATATTTCGATGACCATTTAAGAAACTACATAGGTAATTTGTACTGTAAAATGAAAAAATTGTAAGACCAGACACATAAATTTTCTGTTATACAAATCCTATATTTAGTATTACTTTGGGGCTTATTCTTTGAAGTTCATTCCTCTGTTCACCACTGACATTTCATCACGACTTTGTCTACTGAGATGCTAAGGAATTTCCAAATCAGGAACCTTTTCAATGTCTTCACCATCCAGTCAGACTCAGGGTGGGTTATGGATTTTTTTCTTCTATTATTTCTCAAATCTATTATTTATGGTGTAAATGCTGTCTCTTCACATTCAACATATCATGACTCTACTGACACAAAGCCTAGCTCTCTCAAAGCTCTCTTCTTTGCCAGGGACATCAAAAGTCAGTTTTTAAACTAAAGCAGGTCAATGTTTCTTTCTCTGTATATTTCTATGGCAACAACTTCAGACAGAGGTCAAGGTGTAAAGACTTCTTTGACACTGCAATGACAAGAATTGAAAAGGGAAATTGTGTCTTATAATAAAATAGAACATAGTTTTATATGGGGGAAGTGCATAATTAAAAAGTATGCTTATTTTATACATAGCTTTCTAACAAAATATAATATTGCAGTTATTAGCAACATGAACTTTCTTTTTTAACATGCTACAGATATATTTTCATGTCTGTGTTCCTGTGGTTATGTCATTAAACATGTACATATTTTATTGTTTAAATATGTCAACTTTCAGTATTCTTTTTCCTACTGATAAGAAATACGATTAGGAACAGCTTGATACATGAAAAAATTGAAATATCTAGAAGTAGAATTATTGTCTGAAGTCTTAGTCATATTTTAATTCTTATGTAGTTTTGTCAATTAGCAGCTGTAAAATATTGAAGTAATCGAACTATTCTTTCACCAGTTTCTAAAAGCAGAGTGCAAACATTCCTACTTCTGATCTTTCCCAGAATAGAAATCTAATTAATAATTTTAAAAATTCAACAAAGAATTTCTGATGTTGCAACCAAATTACTTTTAAAAATAAATCTCTTTTGAAAGCAATGTACTTTCTCTGAATCTTCCCTTAAGAACAAAATTATTTTTAATTGAAATCTGATTAAGAAACAAAAATTGGGGCAAAATGACTATTTTTTGTAAATATTTTATGCTAAACGTTTTACATTTGTTGATAGAAAATTAAAGAAACCATTTTGAACTATGTAAAAACCTTTATTGGGTGGATTTTCAGATTATCAGTCAAATATACCAAGAAGATCACAGGTGACCTTGGTTTGCCTTACATCATGACTGGTAGTGCTACTTCTTGTAATTCATTATATAGAAATAAGAAGTAATATGATTGAAAGCAACAAAACTAAGGCAAAACATATAAGAAAATAAAAAATATATCAGAGTCACTAAAACAGAAAGAAATAAACTTAGGTTACCTGAGACTATAGTATAATAGAATTTTCAAATAAAGAACATAAAGTGATATATTACTTAAAATACATTTTTTTGGTCTTTTTCTTTTTCTTTTTCTTTTTAAGGCAAGGTTTCACTATATGGTTCAAGTTGGCCTTGAACTCACTTTGCAGACCAGGCTAGCCTCGATCTTGTGGCAATCCTCCAGCCTCAGCCTCCCAAATGCTGGGATTATAGGCGTGCACCACTGCACCTGGCTTTAAAATACATTTTCAAAAACCTTTTCTTGAAAAAAAAAAAACACTTTCTAAAATTAGAAATCAAATAGTTGAAATTAAAAACTCAGTGGATAGGAAAAACAGTGGCAGATAAAGTAAGAATCTTTGAAGGAAGATCTGAATTACATGAGCTGTTTGTAAGAAAAGTATAAACAGAGGACAGACAAGAGAGGGCAGAAGGGAAAAAGTAAGAGAAAATATCAATAGAGGTTAAATTCCTGCTAAATAAGAAGATCAAATATTGATTTAATTACAGTCCCATAGAAAAAAAGAGTAAGAATTGACTATAATAAACAGAAAATTTCCCAAATAAAAAAATATAAATATACCCTGACAAGGGGACAATGTACCATAGTTTTTTAAATGAAAAGATAAAAACAAAACCAGATTTAAATACTTCACAGTGAAACCCTAGGACACCAAAGCCAGAAGGTAGAGTGTTAGTAATAGTCAAAAGTAAAATAGTCACCTAAACTAACGGAATTATTCTGGAAGCATATTTCATAATAGAAAATATTTAAATATAAATGTATGTTTCAAAATATTTTAGAAGTGGTGGTCAACCTTGAATTGTGTTTTTGCCCAGCAAAACTGACATTTAAAGACAAGGACACTTGCAGAGAAATAAAAAACAGAGTGCTTTTCACCATTAGGCTATCACAGTAAGACATTTAGTGGATATAGTTCAAAAAAAAAAACAAAAAGAAGGAAAATCTAAGAAAAAAATCCTGAAATGCAGCAAATGGGAAAAACAGAAAGTGTTAACCGTGTAGGTCACTCTAAGCAAATGTTTATAGCACAGTGATAACATTAATATCATTTGTATGCTGAAATACAGACCAAAAAATCAATTAATCAGGGGAATGAGAAGACAAACCAGAGACTAGGAAAAAACGTTTTCAAAATTTGTATCTGGTAGAGGAAATGTTTTTCAAAATACACAAAGCACTCTTAAAATTCAGCAATAAGAAAAGAGACAACCCGGTTGAAAAACGGGAAAAATAAGGTAACAGATACATTACCAGAGATTATATAAAGATGTAGATAAGTATGTGAAAAGATATTCCACGTCCTATATCATCAAGAGAAGGAAAAGTTCAAGCAATCATAAGCTAACACTACATACTAATTAGAATGGCCAAAGGCTACAACACTAAATACACCAAATTCTGGTGAGGATACAGAAAAGCAGAAATTCTCCTTCATTGCTAACTATACAAAATAGAACACTTTGAAAGACAGTTTATAAGGTTCTTATAAAGCTAAACATAATCTTAAATATATAAGCCAAGACAATTAAAAACTTATGTTCAGACAAAAGCCTGCACATGACTATCTATAACAGCTTTATTAAAAATTGTCAAAATATGGAAATAACCAGAATGTGAGCCAACCAGTGAGTGAATGGATATTTAATCCATGATTTATCCACAGTGCTAAAAAACATTGAGTTATCAAGCTATGAAAGACATGGAGGAATCTTGTGTTCAAAATGACGAATGAAAAAAGATCTGAAAACTCTATGTACTATGTTGTCTCAATTATATTGCATTTTGGGAAAGGTGAAAATCATAGCAGCTAAAATTATCTGGCTACCCAAGGTTTAGGAGGGAAAAATAGTTATCACAGAAAATTTCTAGAACTGTGAAAATATTGAGTATGACACACCAATGGTGGACACAGGTCATTATGCATTTGCTAAAATCCATAGAATGTACAACACAAGGGTGACTGTTAATGTCAACTATGGGTTTTGGGTGATGATTCATCTGTGTAATACCAACGATTATAACAAATGTCCCACTCTGGTGTGATAAATTGATGTGGGTCTGGTGTGATATGTTGATATGGGTGGGTCCTGGAGGGAGGGAGGGACTATTCAGGGAACTCTCTATATTTTCTTCTCAATTTTGCTGTGATACTAAATCTAATCTAAAAGCTAAATTCAATTAAAGAGGAAAGACAATATTAAAATGCCAGTGTATCTGTGAGGAGGTGACTGCATGTTTTTGTGTAACTTTGAAGAATCTTCTGAGAAGGAAAAAATTTTCAATAAGAATTTACTTGTAAAATATGTTATACAAGAACAAACATTACAAGAATATAGCATTTTAAAGATTTGACTCAGTAGATGATAAAAATTGAAAAATAAAACACTCAAGGAAGAAGAAAGACCAATCATGAAGTTAGTGGAGAAAATATAGGGAAAAAAATGGCATTTGATCCAGCTATAGCAATTCTCAAAATAGAACCCAGAAAGTTAATGTCAGCATATTATAGGAGTACCTGCATACCACTGTTTTTGCAGCACAATCCACAATATGTAAGCTATAGAAACAGCCAAGGTGCCTGTTAGCAGATGAATGGATAAAAAATTCATATATATGCATGTATGAATCAGTCATAAAAAAAGAACAAAATTGTTATTTGTAGGAGAATTGATTGAACTGAAAATCATCAGGGTAAGTGAAATTAGCCAGATCTGGACAAACAAGTATATTTTCCCAATTGAAAAAAGCAGGGGCAAGATCGAAATAGAAGACAGACTAAAGAGAAAGGAAATAGTGCAAGAGGGTAAGAAGGAAATGGGAAGAGTGGGATGAAAATGAATGAGGGGAAGGATAGAGGATGTAAGAATTGGGATGTGTTCCATTACTCTTGATAGATGGAATAATTATGTATGGCAAACATGTGCCTAATAAATAAATAAATAAATAAATAAAGAGGATATCTTACCTCCAGTATAAGTTTTTGACCCCTTTGTCAATGATCAGGTGACTGAATATGTTGGGGGCTGTTTTTGTCATCTCTATTCCGTTCCATTGATCCACATGTGTATTTTTGCTTCAGTACCATGCTGTGCTGATCATTGTAGCTTTGTAACATAACTTGAAGTCTGGAATTGTAAGGGGATCAAGAAATGGAGGTATGGGGGAGGACAGGAGAAGGAGAAGATAAAAAAACATTTAAGACAGGTTATATGCACATGCCTACTCATCATGAGGAATAGAATCATTATGTAAATCAAACATGTACTAATAAAAAAAAACCTGTACTGAAAGTTTTTTTTAAAAGCATAGAAAAGTTGAATACAAAGAGAAGAAAGTGGAATTCTAAGGTAATACTAACTATAAAGTATAGTAGCTGTATTAGTGTTGTATAAATGACTGTCTATATAGCTAGAAAATATATTTCAAAAACTTTATGCACCTCATAAATTTTTTTCAAATGTTTTAAAATAAAAAGCTTATAACAATGGTTAAATAGAGAATTATACAGTCATGTATACATTGTTGTTTTCTAGCATATATATTCATATATAAAGTAAATCTTAACAACGACCTAGGAAAGTTTATGGTATGCAGCATGCTGAGCTCTACAAGGAAAGTAAGTTAAAACTGCTAAGCCTAAATAAAATTCATATTCAAAAATTTAAGCTACAACTCTCTTACTTGGAAACTTGACAGATTGCAATTTTTCCAATAAACTAACAAAGGGGTCAGTTCTGTTGGGAGCAACTCTGGCTGACTAACTTAATCGTATAAACATTTCAGATACTAACAAACAAGAAATGACAAACAATGCATTTCATGAGCAAAGGAAGAGTTAACATATCTCTTTTATTTTTTTTGCAGCACCAGGGATTGAACTCACAGCCTCCCGCCTGCCAGACAGGCACTTAAGCTGCTGAGCCAAACTCCCGGCCCTGGTTTTTTGAAGCAGGGTCGCACTATGTAGCTCAGGCCGGCCTTGCGCTTGCGTTGTAGCCCAGGCTGGCCTCGAACTCACAACGCTCCGCCTACCTCAGCCTCCTGAGTGCTGGGATTAAAGGCGTGCGCCACCACGCCCGGCTAAGTTAACATATCTTAAGTAGAAAATAATAAATATGTATTTTAAAAATTAATTTTAGAGAAATTTAAGTTGTCATAGTAAAAAGAAAAAAAAAAACCAGAGAACTAATAGTATATGAAAAAGTTGAGAAAAAATGAAAGAAGAAATGCAAACAAATTAGAAATAGAAAATAATAGTAGAAACAGAAATCAATGAAATAGAAAAAAAGAGTATATAAGAGAAAGGATTGACAATATCAAAATATATTTTTAAAAATTATTAAAATTGATAAAAGTCACAAGATTGATAAAGAACTTTTCACTCTACTCAGCAATATTTGAAAAAAAAGAAAATATGACTACACTGGCAGCAGTATAAACAATGAGTCTGTTTTAGGGATGTTTGTGCCAACTGAACACACAAAGATATTAAATGAGTAAATACACTAAAGAAAATACTTAAAACTGGCCAATGAGATAAAAAAAGGGTAATGCTAAAATTATTTTTAAAACTGAACCACTTTAAAAATAATTTCACAAAGAATGTACAGTGTCTGATGACTTAAATATCTTTATTTTCTCCACTAGGATTTATTTCCAGAAACATTTCTCTCTTAGATTCCCTCAGGACCCAATAAGTTCCAAACAATAGGAACGAATAAAAATTTCTTCTCAATAGGGAGTCTGGTCATTATGTAAATCAAACGTGTACTAATTTAAAAAAAAACTGAACTGACAGTTTTTTTTTAAAAGCATAGAAAAGTTGAATACAAAGAGAAGAAAGTGGAATTCTAAAGTAATATTAACTATAAAGTATAGTATCTGTATTAGTATTGTATAAATGACTGCCAATATAGCTAGAAAGAAAAATATGGGCAAGATCTAATGAATTGCAACTTTAAATATAAACCAAATTTATTATGACATATTGTAAAATATATATGAGTCACTCAATATCAACTGTCTTAAAATGGAAGCAATAGTTTAAAGAGAAAGTAAACATGAAAATATTTGAAAGTATCAGTGTGACTAAACTCAATTTACCAAAGATTGGGTTGGTTACAAAACAAAGGACCTGCAACTCGTGTAGAATGTACGCACCTCCAGAAAGTTATTAGGTTAGCATTAGCGGGCCTAGACTGGAAGTGATAAAGCATGATGATCTATATGCCCAGTAGTTTTCCCCTCCTTCAAGCACACTACTCTTCACTTCTGGGATCACCTTTTTCCTCTCGGAGTTATATAAATAAAATTAGCCTGCAGTCTCCCAACAACCCAGAAAAGTTCTCCAAACTGCAGAAGAAAATAGCTATATTATTAAATAAGCATTGGCCCAGATGTGATATGCATCACAGGAATCCACAAAGGAGATTAGAAAGAAAAAAGCAAACCCCTCACCTTGTGTATAGCCAAGAACATGAAACTCATGAAAGTCAGTGTGTACCCGTCCTCAAGATAAACAGTTTGCTCTCAAGGAAGAGGACTTGAGATCACAACTTGCCAAACACAGTTTTTTCTACTTTTGCTTGGCACTTGGGATGACCACCTTTGTTAGGATATTGTCCTTAGCCAAATAGGAAATAATAATGAATTTGTATATCAAATTGGAGCAACACACTTTCAGAATTGCAATTTTGAAGTTTAATTGTGTCATCTTGATTGGTTTGAGAGCCACCAAGGAGATTATTAAAACAGAATTCAGGGTATATCTGAGCAAGCAATGGAGTCATGACATTTGACCTATTCTGGCTCAGTGTCCCTTCCTCTCAAGCACTGGTTTCCTGCTCTGCTTCCCGGGCACCTTGAATTAAGTAGTTTTGTGATGGCACACCCTTCTAGCATGAGGTCCCTGTCTTGGTCTAGCCAGCTATAGTTCGAATCCTTTAAAAACATGAGTTGAAAAATCTCTCCTCATTTAAGTTATGGGTGTAGTTTGTCCCAGAAAGGGCAACGTGATTAATTAAAATATGGGTTCGTTGCTGTGATTACACTTGACAGTATGATTCAAAACCATTTGTCTGGTTTGCAGGATGAGTTTGGAAAAGTTTGGAGTTTTGAGGTGGGGGATCCCTAGCGTGTAGTAAGCAAAGTCTGATGGTTAATTCTGGCCAAAACTCAGAAAATAGAATACTAATAAGAATGGAGAAAGTAAAAGCTAGGCTCTTCAGGTTTCATTTAGAAATATGAGGACTTTAATGGGAATTGGAATAGAGGCCATGGGCGTTTCATTATGCAAAGAATTTGTCAAAGATTTTGCCATGTTCTGAGACTTTACAGGAGAGTGAGACTGAGGTCAACAAATTATATGCTGGAGGATTTCGAGGCAGCTCCACATTCAGAATATGGCATGGGTACCGCTGGCTGCTTCTAGTCCGATTTATAGTGAGACTCAGGAGCAAAAAATAAAGAACAGAAAAATTTTCAAAACTTAAATTTTGACCCAAAATGCACATGTAAAGTAGGTTCCAAAGGAAGCATAGCTGCTAAAGAGATTGCCACCATTAAAAATATGCCCTGTACTTTGAATAGAGACAGAAACAAAAGTACTTTGAGGGCATGTCATGAAGCTACAAGACCCATTGCAGGTCAAAAGGTGTAAAAGTGTAAACCTTTCATTTGAGAAAAAAGTTCCTTGGAACTCTTGTTTAAGAAGGGCCTCCTTGGGAATTGGTTCCCCAGAATTCATTTCACAATTTTCAAACACCAGGCACACAGAGAAGACTGCAGCCATGGTGCAAGGGGCCATGGCTATTGCTCCCACTGACAGCAGACTTTGGGATCATCCACATGATGTTTTACTGCCATATACAATGCAAGAGCTATAAATCAGATATCCTTCCACCCAGATTTCAAAGGAAGGCCTGGGAGGTCAGACATAGAAATCCAATAGGGTAGTGTATAAAGCCGTGGGAATGAAACAAAAGGTGCAGTAGAGACCCAAGGAATTCAGGGATAGAAGGATGTGGCGTATCTGTTGGAGAAAAGTGCAGTCTGTGAGGGAAGCCAGCCTAAGAGGAAGACTCTCTGGACTGCAAGAAGGAAAGTCATAGAATGAGGCTGCCTAAGCCCTCTGAAACTCACATCTCACTATCGTGCATCCCAGATGCCACATACGGAACTTGAAGACTTAATGTTTCCTCCGCAGTGTTTGTTTTGTTTGCCTTCCATTCATTTCTATCCTTCTTTCCTCACTTTTGGATTAGGACTGTTTAATCTTTGCCATTGTCTTCTGAGATTATGTAACTTGTTTTATGCTTTGATGTTTATTTGTTTGTTTTTGCAGAGGCTCACTGTTAAGAGTTCGATTCGCAAATCAGAAGAGACTTGAATTTAGACGTGGAACTATTGAGACTTTGGGGAAGAGATTATCGTGCTCTCAGTCACACAAGCCACTTCAGTTAGGTAGAATTAGAAACAGTTTAATCCTGTCAACTTGACTGACTTAGGGGCTGCCAGTGATTGCTAAATCATACTTCTGGGTGTGTTAGGGTGGGTCATGGATGCATACACTTGCTTACTATGTCTGGTTAATGAATTCTTTCTCTCTGGCACTGTATCTCCACTCTGCTTTCCTGCCTCAGTTAACTAAGCAGCTTTTTATGTCATACCCTCTGCCATGATTTTTCTGCCTTAGAAATAGTTGGCCATGGACTGAAACTTCTGAAACTGTGAACCAAATAAACTCATTTAAATTGTTTGTGTTGGGTAACTTGTGCTAGAAATGGGCAAGTGACTATTGCAAGAAATTAGACTATTGCTCACCACAGAAACTGGGAGATCAGGGTGCTATCATCCTGGACAGGGACATTTCAAATAGAAGACTTCTGGACATTTGAAATAGCATTCCTGGGTTATAAATGTGTCAACTGGATTTTAAAAAATTTACATGTAACAGAAGAAGAAAATTTATAATAATACAAGTTCTAAAATATATGCTTTAAGCAAATAGGAGTTTCTATGCCTTTCTTCTAACAAGGAGATTTTTTGGTAGATATTTTATTTACCTTCGCAGTTCCCACTTACATCCCAAGAATTTATGAGTTCAGTTTTCCTAATGGAGAGACCACATGGAGGATCCTCTGAAAGCAAGAGACTTCGAGATTACTGAAAAGAATCTCAAAAGCCAGCCAACAATGTGAACTGAGCTAAAATCATTCCAAGAGACTGTAAATGTCTGAGTAAAGAAGCCATCTGGACCTCATGCCTGAGGGAGGAAATGTCACATGGAACTGAGAAATTCTTGCTTTTCCTTACTCAAATTCCTTTACAACAAATTACTTATAGCCACACCAATTTAGGCAACTGAAAACCAAAGCATGTCTGAAAAAGTACATGGAAATGCAAGACTACTTGTGAAAAGATAGTTTCTGAGATTGAAAATGAGAACCAAGTTTTACATGTTCTGTCTTCTAGGAGCACATCTTTCTATCTCATCCTCCCTTTATCTGCCTACCACATTCTTAGGATAATCAGTGCAAATTGCTTTTGTTAAGTTAATTTCTTAAGAAAATTCTTCTTTCAGGTCTTGAACTAAATTGCAATCGCCTGCACTGTGTTCCCTTACTATGAACACTTTCTCTGAAATTGACCACACTTCATAGTCAATATTTTCTTAATATCTGTTTTCTCCAGTATCAAGGAAAATTAGCTGCTTGCATTATTTACCACTTTTAATTAAAAACATTTAACATAAGAAGTAAAAAAGAAGTACAATTTTAATTTATTATCATGAAATGTTAAAAAAAAAACCTAATTGATGATAACAGGCTTGGATACTGAGATACTCGTTATCAGAGGTGTCCAGATAGTTAAGTCATTTGGTCAGACCTCAGCATGCTGCGGGAGTGTTCTTCCTGAACATCACTTCTGCTCTTGCTTCTGACCCTAAAGCATCATCCCTGAATTATTTTTCACCTTATCGCTTTAAGTTTTATGATTTCATGACTTCCATTTAGATATTGTACTTCTTTCATGTCTCAGATTCATGATAAAAAAAGTATCTCTTTAGACTTGAATTTGGTTACTTTTCAGTATCCTAAGTCAGACATTCCTTTCTGTGATATTTCCTTTGCCACCCCAGGAAAGTAACTCATTCGTGTGATCTGAACTAGAGGACTTCGTCTGTACTGTATTTTCTTAAGTCTCCCAACCCCACCTATTATGAAAACAGATAATAACTGGTATTATCTCAACAATCTAGACATAGTAGGATGAAGAAGATGACCTTGAATCAAGAAGTGAATTTAAATTTATTCAAAATGATGACAGCCTCAATAGATTATTAACTGTCAATCCCAAAGTATTTATCTTACACTTGATATCCTATTACATGTTGCATGTTGCTGAAAAAAAGTTGCAAATGAATTATTGCAATCATCTAACAACTGAAATTGTTGCTACTACCCAACCTTTAAAATAAAGTTTCAAGGAAGTTTAGCTGTCTAGCTATAGAGTAGACTGTGGTTATTTTGGATGGTTATCTTTCAGAGAAAGAAATTTAAAAATCACAAAATTGAGGCAGCAGAATAAGGGAATTCTTATGTACAGGAGCCAGTTTAACAAATAAAGGTATCTAGACATGATAACTTATTCAAGACTAGGTGAAATACCTTGATTGGAAAGTCATATTTGAATAAGTTTACATGGAGAAGCATTTATGCTTCACCTACAATTATTTCAATAGAAACAAAACTATTTTCTGCAATGAATATATTTAAATTATATTTTCTAGATGAAAGGAAACATTACAATTAAAGTTAAATCATGGCTTGAAAAATACATTTAATTTTGAAAAGCATATTGATTAGAAGAAAAATTGAAAGAAAATAATTAAAACTCTTTCAAATTAATGAATAGAGTTGTATTTCACACAAATTGTTGGAAGTGTCCTTTTTCTCATTGCATTCAAACTGTATAGAGATACCACATTATATAAGAAAATTTTCCACTCTTAGATATGAAAGTTATTAAGAACTGATATGAATGTACTCATCTTACTTCAATATTCTTACTTCAAGAAGTACACAGGAATTATGAAGGCAAAGAAGCAAGTAATAGAAACCTAAAGTGTCACTCAAAACACATTAAATATACCAACTCACTCAAAATCTATTAAACATCTTGCTATTATCTTAAAGTTAAAAATAAATCTGTTTAAATCAAATGATATCAAAGTGGTTGTAATTTTAAAATGCTACATAGAAAAACTATATTACACATCTGATTCTAACATAGGTTAATACCTGACAGCGTGGGTTAGGGCCTCCTAAACATCTCCACCTGGATGCCCAGGCACTCAGGTGAGCAAGATCTCACCTCCAAACAGTGCCCCTCCGCCAAGGCTCTCCATGCTGTATGTGCGCAGTCATTTGACTCAAACCCACTCCTCCTGGCCTCCCACTCAGACAGTGTTGGTTCAATGCTTTTGTTTGCAAGGTCACTTCCAACTGTTACATCTTTTCCTTTTCTACAGTTTTTCTCAGCTTCAGGAGATGTTGTAGTGACCTAGTAAAAAGTAAAGTAAAAAACAGCTAATCTGCTAACTGCTGACAATATGTTTCCTTTGAGAAGCCAATCTAAATGACACCTAATTCAGTGAGTGATGGTAGGTAGCGGATCTTCAGTGTGTGGAAGCTTTTCCTAACGAGAAGGAACCAGCAATAGCAAGAGCTGAAAAGGTGATTTCTTAATAAAGCGGGAAGAATCTGAGGCCATCAGCTGGCCCATGCCTGTAATCCCAGTTCTTTGGGAGGCTGAGACAAGAGGATCCCAAATTGAAGCTCATCCTGGAAAATTTAGCACTTACTGAGAACCTGAAAACCTGTCGCTAAAAGAAAAAAAGACAAAAAGACAGGTTCAGGATGTAGTTCTATGGGAAAGGCTTGTGATAAATCCTAAGTACTGAACGAAGGTTATAAGCAGTATGTTATTGAGGGCAAAGAGAGGCAGACGGAGCATTGCAGCAGATTTCAGAGGACTCTTGGGTCATGATGGTGAGGAACGTGGCTAGCCCCAAAAGCACCTGAAGTATTCAGTGGGGTTTTTTTTTTTTCTTCTAAGCCATATATTTTTTGTCAAAATACAATTTATAGATACAACATCCATCATTTTAAATGTATAATTCAGTGACTTTCAGATTATTCACAAAGTTTTGCCCAGAACGCCATTGTCTAGAACATTTAATCACTCACGCCAAAAATTGTTCTCCTTCGTCTAGTCCACTAGGGTAGATTACAACGCTACTATCTTTTTTTCATTAATCTAGGAATTTACAGTTGCACATTTTCTTCTAAGCATTTCATTTTGCATTCAGCGTTTTTAATATGCAGTTTTCCTTTCTGTTCATCACAAAGTACTTTTTAATTTCTGTTATTGATTTTTTTGTAAACCGTTGGTTCAAGGTATGTTGTTAAAATTCCACATATTTGTGAATTTATCAAATTTCTTTCTGTTATTGATCTCTAATTTCATACCGTTGTTGTCAGAGAACATATTTTGTGTGACTTCAGTATTTCTATGCTTTTCAAGATTTTTTTTCGTTGCACAAGGTTTCCCCAGATTCCTGCAAAACTTTGATTAATTTCCAAATTGTAAGAAAGTTGAATAAGATATTCTTGTTTGCATGCTCAATGCTTTACACTTTTTTAGAAGACTTTATTTCTGTGTTCCTGACTATGTCACTACCAATAACTTTTAAAGAAGAAAAGTGTACTTAGATTTTCAACGATCCTTTCAATGCAATGTGAAATGTTGGTGATAAGGCACAAGTAACTCTCCCTGTCATCCGTTTTACTTAAATAAAATTAATTTCTACATCGTACAAAACCAGAGTTTACACCACTCTCAAATGCTCTACATTTATAGGGGAAACAACATATTAATTAAATTGTGATACTTCCATCTACAATCAACATCCTGTCTTATTAGTTAGTGTTAATTACCATCGGGAAATAAAAATAGTATACCTGTCTCAGCCTGGTGTAGCAGTATTTATTCCGTCTGTACATTAGGATAATTGACAGTTAACTCACTATTTTTTTTTCTTTTGGACAGTACTTCAAAGAATCATCTTGGTGGATGTCAGTCTTCTCACACATTCTCTACATTCACAAGTCTTACAAGAGAAAGCAAAATGCCTGGTGTTCACAATTATATTTCCAGTATTATCCAGTGTTCTGAAAAGTTGCCAAATGAAACAAAGAGTAGAATAAAGAATGAGCATCACCATAAACTATTTATTTGAACTAAAAACAAATATTACATCAATGAGAGTAAAGGAAGATAGTTGATTTTAAAAGGTGGGAACTACACATATGCAAGTTGCTTTACTGTCTGCCAAATAATTTAAAATGTTATTTTTATATAATTTTGGGATATTTTTTGGAAGGCCTCACTATGCAGTTCAGGCTGGCTTTGTACTCACTTTGTACCCCAAGTTGACCTCAAGCTTACAGCAATTCTCTTGCCTCAGCCTTCTAAGTGCTGGGATTACTGGTGTGCACCACTATGCCCAGCAATAAATTAAAACTTCAAATATATTTATTAGTTGTAAGATTTTTGCACTGTTATAAAATTAAAGACTCAATATGAACCTCTACTGTATTACATATTTTCTAAAAGCAGATGTAGCTTTACACAGCATTACTCAAAGTAGCATTCAGGGGACGGAAACTGTTAATCTGGAATATTCTCTTTGGGCAGCCTCATCTGAAGCGTTGTTTGCAG
>RJWM01039969.1:0-15762 GCA_004363535.1 Dasyprocta punctata
AGTAGATTAGCTATATTATCAAAAACACATACTTTATAAGTCAGGTTGTTGGTGCATGCCTGTACTCCCAGCACTCAGAAGGCTGAAGCAAAAGATCATGAGTCTGAGGCCAGCCAGATAATGAAACCTGTCCCCCAAAACCAAAAAACAATAACAAAATATACTGTATCCCATGACTTGCATGGAAAGAGTATATTTCCCCAGTCCTTGACTTTAGGCTCGGTCCAGTGAATTGCTTTGACTAACAGGATATTAGCAGATAGTATACTTGCTAAGACAAACCGTGCTTGTATGACCAAGTTTGACCTCTTGTGTTTCTGCTATTACCTTGAGAAGAATGTTTCCCATTAGTCCCTTGGTTGGCTACAGGGCAGACCCACATGTGCAAAATGCAGTAGAACTAAGCCCAGCCAGTATGCAGACCCATGAGAATAAACAGCATAACATAATCCACACAAACTGAGAAGCCAAGTCATACAAGTTATGGAATCCAACATTCCTCATTGTGGGGTTGTCCCTACCTGTCGTAGTGAATGTATTTATCAATGAAGAGCTGAGGTCACAAGAAGAGGTCACATTTTGTTTCTATCAAAAGTTATGGTTTACTCTAGCTCTGGCAAAATAAAGTAGAGCTGTGGGTAAAACTAAAACTGGTTCAGACACAAGCTGGGTTCTACTGGAGCTAACACAATTTCTCTGTTCATTGTTCAGTGCATTTTGCCATTTTTTTTCAAACTTCAGAGAAAAGTTGCAAAAAGAAAAAAAATAGGAAGTCCTTATATTTTCTTTCCCCAGCTTCCCCTAATGCTAATTTCCTATATAATCATAATATATTATGAAAATCAGAAGGTTAATTAGTACCATATAACTAACTGCACTTCAGACTTTATTTGTATTTTACCAATTTTTCAATGTATGTTCTTTATCTGTTTTAGGATCCAACCCAGAATCCCACATTACTTTCTTTTTAGTCTCTTCCCGTCTGTGACAATTCCTTAGTCTTCCTTGACATTTCTGACCTTGACTTTTTTTAAAGAGAACCAGTCAGTTTATGAGAATGGGTTTGTCTGATCTTTTTTCATAATTAGAGTAAGACAATGTATTTTTGTGGTCTTGTATAAGACCACAAAAATAATGATGTGTCTTTTGGAGAGACTGTGGGACACTGTCTTGTTACTACTAACGATGTTAAGTTTGATTGCCTGGTTAAGAGAATTTCTACTGGGTTTTATCATTGTAAAGTTAGTGTTTTTCCTTTGTAATTAATGATTATCTACTTGTCTCCCCAAAGTCTCATACACTTCTAGGTGGAGCTTTTGAAGAGTGTGAATCATGAGGACATTATAGTTAAATGTGATGTTAGGCGGTGAGGTCTGGTAAGAATCACCTTGTCACTAAAGCACGACCTAGTAGGTTTTATCTCCTTCTCTTGTGCTTCCCTTGCACTCTCTGCTTCCTGGCTGCCACAATGTGAGCAGTTTTCCTCCATGGGCCCTTCCCAATATGCCCTTTCTGGTTTGGAGCCAGCTGATTATGGACTGAACCCTCTACAAACTGTGAGCCAAAATAAAACTCTCCTTTAAGTTTTGGGAGTCAGGTGTTGTGTCTCAGTAATGAGAAAGAAACCAAGACAAGAAGGCACTTAAAAACTATTATGCCTCTCCTCCAGCCTTCACCTGATAACTTTCACCTGCATTGGCAGAACTTGCCTGCAACAATCATGACTAAAGCATTTGCGTAATAGTAGCTCACACACCTGAAAGTAGAGGGGCTCTGCTAAAGAACCATCCCTTCACTTCCCTAACCTAACCAATAATTAGATTTGAACTAAGTGTGTAAAGGGGTAAGAAAGGTCTAGTTTCTGAAACTGAGGTGGCTCAGTCACAATTTCTGGGCTGTTTTTCAGGGTCTACTGAACAGCAGTTGTCAGATCTTGCTTACCAGGCAAAGAGGGGAACAGCCAGGAGCACAACAAACTTTCATGCTAATTAAGGTGAGTAAAGCCATGACATGGGACAGAAAGCCACAGGACTCTAACACAACCAGGGACTCAACTTAATCAGCCAGCTACCTTGTTTTCCATTTGTAGTTAGAGTCACAAAGAAACCACCTCCTTGTGTGCTATCCAAGAAGCAGAGCCCCAGACAACATCCTCATTTTCAATAACTCTTCCCCTTTATCTCACTCTGCCTGATGCCTAATAAGCTGATTGCTATTTACTTTGAACCAACAGCTAATCTGTTAATGATTGATTTTAAATTTTTACAGTCATTTGTCTCTGGCAGAACCTGAGACTGCAAAAGGCAATCCTTTCCTACCTGATGAATTGGCTTTTTGTTTAGGAGGGGAAAAAAAAAAGAAGAAGAAAAGAAAGATTTAAGTTAGAAGTCTTCCATGGTTGCATTCTGCTGACAAACAGTTGACATTCTATGAGAAATTTCAATGGGAAAATGATGAAATGGTAACTCTTCATGTGAAATGCATCTGCCTTTGAAACTGTCAGCAAATAATATAAGTGGACATTTTGCTAATGGTGCCATGGGGTAAAGACTTTCTTCAATATGAAGTAAATTGTAATTGTACTATAAATTTAAAGAGCCTAAAATTCTTAATTAACAAAATTGATGCTCATTGCCTGGTGAGAATGGGATATCTAAACTAAAGCCATTATGATCCTTTAAAACAATCTAAATTGTACACCATATGATATATGTATTTTTTGTAGGATAAATGCAGAAAAGTTAATTTTGCTTCCATCTGAAAAAGAAAGAAGACTTTTGAATAGACAATGGTTATTTTAATTGGCATCACACAGCAGTGCTCTGCAATTTAATCACTGCTTCTAAAAATGGAACCACGGACAACTACTGTGTTCTACAAGAGTGTGGTACTCATTTATAAACACCACTTCTTCCCCAAGTTAAGCTTTCCTCCGAGATGCCATCTCTAATTTCATAAATACGAATGACCCCCCAAGGCTAGCATTCCCATCAAATATTTATTAAAATGCACCCCAAGACCTCTCATCTCAAAATGGAATTAAGCACATTGAAGTGATGCCGCAAGACAAGACTGATTTAAGATGTGAGCGGCATTTCAGTGGACTGAAAAGGAAGGACACTGGGAAAAGTAGGGTTTTCATAACTGGAAGTGGGGTCCAGTCTTCCTGAAGAGCCACTGTCATAAATTAACAGATGAGACATTTTACAGACCATCTAAAAGAAAAGGTTCAACTGTTTGAAGGATAAAAGCCCTGATCTTATTAATATTTTAGATCCTACAAGACAGTGAGGCTCCATCTGCTGTCAGCAATACCTGAGAAGGAATCAAGGTAGCAGAGGAAAAGAAACCGCGGCCTCCCTATGGTCCACTGACCTTCTTGAGAGGCAGATGCCATGTGACAGCAATTGCCTATCTCAGCAGACACTCAGGGAATGGGAGAAAGTGTTAAATATAACCAGGTAGACAGTGATGAATTGACATACTGAAAAATCGAACGCTTCAGTAATCAGCCTAAGGATCTGATATCAACAACATTTTTCAGTTTTGTCCAAATTCATTGAAAGGTGTGCTTTAGCAAGTTCACTTCTCATTGGTAAGACCTTTCATCTTTATGCTGCTTTTCTGATTGGATTCGGTGTCATGATGGGTTTGGGCGGCTCTGTGTACAGGAAGCAGGCAGACTGTCTCCTCATGAGTAAAGGAAGGCTAGGATGGGCACAAATATAAATGGATTTTACTCAATCATTAATTTAAAAAATGATTAAATATCTATCAAAACTGTTGTTTAGAAAGAATTATTAAAGCTATGCTATATGAAAATGCATCGGGTTCTGTGTTCCAACAACACAGCAAACCTGAAATGTTGAAATATTGCCCACTATTCTGCAGTAAGAAGCTTCTATAGCTATAATTCTAATTACAAAACTCTAATTAATGTCTATATGGCTTCAGATAAGTTCATTAAGTCTTTAGAATATTTATGTTATCCCAAGACAATCTCTATCCATTAGAATAAAGAAATCCTTTACAATAACTTTTTTTTAAAATGCTGCTGATTGGCTTTTCCTTTTATGAGACACATAAGTCATAAAATTTACTTTAAGGTTTCATTCATCTCCATCGCTGTATTCCAAAAATTCTTTAACTCAAAAGCACTTCTTTCTTCCTGCTACAGATGCAACACGGCTGTTAGCTGACATCACTCCCTCCTTTGAGACTTAAATAAAAGCTGGGTCAAGCCGTCAAACCACATCCTGTGGGAAGGCCAGTAGCCTGCCCCTAATATCTGAGAATTCCTGAGAACTCGTGTTCTCAGGGTCACTTGTCTCTCGCCGTGGCTTCTTGTGGCTAGATTCTTGATCTCACTTGTCTCTCATCTCCTATAGCTGCCCCATGTGAGCCTAGATTTTGAATGCAGCTTCTCTTACTTGATTTCTGCCAAAAGTATTTGTGGGAAACCAACTTTCCATTTCAAACATAGTCTCTCATCAGTTCCCATCACTTGCCACGATCTTGTTTCTGCCCTTGCTTCATTCTCCTCCCCTCTTCTCTCTCCTTTGCTCTCCCTATCCCCAAATTCCTGTAAACTTCCACAAAGAAATCTGCTATTTCTTGGGCTAGGTCCAGACTATCCAGACTATCTCCTGAGGGCCTTATCTTCATAGCCAAATGCCTCCATTAAAGGTGGCAGACAGTCTCCTCCCTGAAAGGAATTCCTGACTAGTTCTTAAAATAACAGTATTTTCCTCCAGGCTGCTCATATATTATAAGAAAATCTGACTCATTTCTGCAAATATTCAAGGGGAAAAACACAAAGAACAACTAATTTTGTGATTAAGCACCATAAGAAAGCATGGAAGGTCTGGAACAGGAATACAAAATCAGAATTTGGGGAGACTGTAACTTCAGCACAGGGCTTCTGCCTTTAAGTTCAGCCTAGAAAGTGTTAATGAAGTGGTTGACTCATAGAACAGCCAGAGAGCCTTGTTCAGCTGGTAATGAGTCTCTATCTCCATATCTTCCTAGTGCTCTAAACTCCAGGCTTTTCCCAGAAAGTTTCCTGTGAAAGCTCCATAAATGTTGTTATGTGTGACTGACTGATTTTCCCTTCAAGACTAAGTCAGAAACCAAGATGAGGCCATGTCCTGCTGCCTGGAAGGGTAGAAAGAATATAGGAACTTACAAGAAGCCAATCATTTTTCCTTCACTCCCAGTTTGAATATAGGAGATAAAGCATCTCTCCAAAACCCATAAGGCTCAGATGATAATGCACGTGCAGACCACATGCCAATGCTAAATCATAGCCCTCATCAGAGTGGGAAAGCCCCAGATCCATGAACACAAATGGAAGATGAGTCAGTTCACTGACAATATAGCCAAGCACAGTGGTACATGCCTGTAATCCCAGCGTTCTGGGAGATTGACATGGGAGGATTCCAAATTATAGCTCTAGTTCAGCCTTAGCAACTTAGCAACCTGTCTCAATGTAAAACATAAAAAAGGGCTAGGGAAATGGCTGAATGCCACAGCCCTGGTTCAATTCTCAGTACAAAAAAAAAAAAAAACATTTTTTTACTGTTAACCTCAGACATATCCTAACCTCTACTGGAATAATTCATGCAAAAGAAATGTTTTATAATATTACTGTAACCTAGGCACTGTTGTACTATTACAAGAATTATATTTTAAGGTCACAACACCGTAAGGTAGGTACTACTGTTATTCTCATTTTACAGATGGGGAGCTGAAGCTTGGAGAAAGAATATAATGTAATCAAGGTCTCAGCAGTAAGAAATAGCCAAACCTGGGTTGAACACAGGCAGTCTGCCTATCCAGGCTTCATGCTTGGTTTCTGTGCCATTAAAGCCTCCAGTAACCCTGGACCCTTAACTGGACCACAACAGCCTCCCAGTAGCAGCACCAGAAGCAAAGACATTCATTCCTCCCATTTTCTGATTGCCATGGCAAGTACCCTGAAATCTGAGGACTCCAGGAGACCTCACAAATTCAAACTAACTGCAGGGAGGGTAGTTGGCTGAATTAAGGGAACTTTCATTGTGAAGTATTTTAGGATACATTAATTTGGATAATTCCTAATGTGTATAGCACCTTCAACCACTGATCATTAAGTATGTCAGCTATAGGTTTCAAAAGCCTGCTTAAATAAACAGATAAATATTACTTGCATATGCTATGTTGTATACCAGAATATTAAAATTAATTTAGGGCTGGGGATTTAGCTCAGTAGCATAAGTACCTGCCTGGCAGGCATAAGGTCATGAGTTCAATCCCCGGTACCAAAAAATTAATTAATTAATTAATTAAGTTAATTTAACACATTCTCTACATTTCAACTTGGAGTATTCATTTCTTCTGCAAACCACTTCTCCGTTGAAAATACCAAAGTTAACATTTCCTCTGAATTAGTGGAAGATGTATTAATGCTGCATTAATGAGATTATACTGCAACAATTATGTTCAGTATGAATCTCTAACCTAATCCATGAGGTACTGCTACTCTGCAAAATATATGTCATGTATGTTACCTTGCACTTAAATATCCTCTTTGACATAGCCAGTTGACAACACTGTTCACATTAAGCTTGAATCAGGTGGCTAGGTAGGGTACATTCTCTCTATTGCCTCAAAATGCAATTCCTTCTTTACTGATTAACACAGCCTTTATCTGCAAACAGCATGAATATTCCCTCTCTTGTATACCTGTTTAATTAATTTTTGCTCAATCATTGTTTTTCATCTAATACTCCACACAGCAGGAATATCTGACACTCTTGGATACCCTCTCTTCTTCCTTTTGACAAAGGTGAATATCTACTCTTCCCACACAGGACATAGGGTTAATTATTACTAGGGCAAGCTTGTGATTGACTAAGACATGGCAAAGTGAGCAAACTTCAACTATAAGTTTTCTGGCAAATTTCTCCACCCTTGAAAAGATGTAAGACAAGTTACAGGGGCTCTCCCTGCTTCCACTGGATCTTATTGTGTCTAGATGTGATTCCTGGAAGTGTAACAGCTATTTATAACTATGAAGTTAACCAGTGCAAGCAAAAAGAAGGACCTGGACCGAGGATGATGAGTGAGCCATCAACTTAACCAACTACAGAAAACTCTCTACTTACAAATTTCTAGTTGTAGGAAATAATAGCTGTCTTCCTTGGTCTAGCAACTTGAGTTTTCTATTGCTTAAAGCTGGAAACATCTAAAGAGGACATTAGGAAATATGACTGTATACTTCACTTTAATTCATTTGTTCAAAATATATTAATTACACATTCATTAACACCTGGTATTTTTCTAGAACCTAGGGATAGAGCTATAGATAGGCAAATCTCTGCCTTTATGTTGACTATGTTCTAGCAGGGAATTTGCCTTGTACACTTAGTATGCCATAAAGTGGGAGAGAAGATGCACGATGCTGTCAGAATGGGAAGAATACTGCGTTTATCATGCATCAGGACATCTGTCAAAAGCTGTCTCCTGTAATCACCAAAGTCACATGGTGAGGTCATTAGGCTTCCCATTTTGCCGAAGAGGATGCTAGAACTCAGAGCTCATAAGCGGCACAGCCAAGATGAGAAGCCAGGTCTGACAACAATCCTGAAACTCTTTCAGCTCTCCTGGTTCATTAAGCCAGTAGGGTAAGGTAGCGAATGGGTCACAGTGGTGGCCAACACAACACAGAGCAGATGTAGCGTGTGTCCTGAAAGCACTGTAAACAAGACAAGGCAGTAAAATTCAAATGGATGGACATCTGGCAACTCTGAGATACACACTCAGAGCTTTTGATGAGCTGATGGTAGGGCTAGAAGGAGTGAAGTTGATGCCCTTAAGAGTCTGTGATTTCCTGACCTGTCAGCTTCCTTCCAGGCTTTCCTGCAAGGGATAGGGTGCACAAAACATAGAAGACAAAACAAAGCACTCCCAGACCAGACAGGCTGATAAGGAGGAGGTGCCTCATCACTTAAAAGCTGTGTGTTTTGCAACAGTAACAAGTAAAGGAATCCTACCAAAACTTCTGCTTGGGTGCTACTTAGTGACATAGTAACGGTAGCTTCCATTTACTGGGCACTTGACACATGCCAGGCAGTGTGCTAAATTCTTTCTCATGACATCATATTATTAAGTTAATTCTATTGTCATTCTTATGTTTACAGATAAGGAAACCAAGACACACAGAGTTTGAGAAATTTGGCCCAAGGTCTCAGAACAAGTAAGGGGTACAGTTGGGGTTTCCACCAAGTCTCTTAACTATGGTTGTATGTTTCCTGCTAAGAGCTTCAAGGCCCTTGTGCTTGCATCCTCCCTACGATCTAGGACATGTTTCTCAGCTTCCCAAGGTGAAGGAACAGTGTGCTTGATTATCTATCTGTCTATTTTGTCCACTTTTCATGGGCTGATACAGAGTCCCAGTGTGGCAGTTCCCCATGTAAGTCTTACACCTGACCTGCTCTATGTCCTACAAGACCACCCCTTGACCACTACAATACTCAATCAGTAGAAATTTCCAAACCTCCTTTCAGTTTCTGTATTTGCCTCACAGTGGACCAACAGCAGACAGTGCACAGAGGCACTGGCTCAGACCACAATGCTCTCAGCACCGAGCTAGGACACTTTAACCTACAGCTGCCTCACCCCGGAGAGCCAGGAAGGACCATTTAGTGATGAGAGTTTGTTTCTATCTATTTCCAAGAAAGAAAGTCCAACATTCAAAAATCCAAACGAAATGGGGACAAAAGGAAGTAAAGAAGGTGATTTACAGAGTTAAAATCATCCTTTCTTTTTCAGTACCAAGAATTAAATCCAGTGCTATGCCTCCAGCCCTTTTCCCTTTTCATCTTTCACTTTTGTCTCTTTTTAAATTTTTTTTTAGACAGGATCTTGCTAAGTCTCTATGTTGCCTCACTGGGGTCAAACCTGTGCAGTCTCCCTGAGTGCTTGGATTCCAGGTATGTGCCACCTTACCCACTTCCATACTATAAATCAGAGATGCCATTATCAAAGAGTAAAAGAACAAAATAATAGTAATAATTTTAGTGAAAGCATTCATTGTACTAGTATATGTAGAGCCATTGGAAGACATAGGGCTCAGATCAGACTTCCATAATAAATACCATATATTAGGGTGGCTAAAATCCAGATATTTACTTTATCTGGAGGCTAGGATCACAGATCAAGGACCTACAGAGGTGGTTTCTAATAAGATCTTGCTTTCTGGCTTGCAGATACTATCTCTGGTGTCTCCACACAGCAGTGAGGGAGTGAGCTCTCTATTGTTGCTTTTGATAAGGACGCTAATTGTATCCAGTAAGAGCCTCATCCTGAGGACCTCATTTAATCTAATTCCCTCCATAAGGGCCCTGTCTTCCAAATACAATGACGCTGAGGATTTAGGTTTCAATATATGAATTTTGGAGGGATATAATTCACTCCATAGTAGAGTGGTAGTTATTAAAGCAGTTTTCATGGGGAAAATACCTATAATATTTAACAGAAAATAAGATAAACACACAAAATTATGTATCACTGTATAATCTTACCCCTAACACATCAAAATCCACTATGAAGAAAAGACTTTACATAAAAACCTTGTCCTTAATTGCAAATTGGCACATTATTTTAGTTAGCAGCTTTCACTAATCTTTTTTCATAGTGTACTTATTCCCTTTACTTGTCCAAGAAAGTTGTTACAAATTCATTCTTACTAGAGTGTAAATGGCTGGGTGTGATGCACACCTGTAATCCCAGCACTCTGGAGGCTGAAGTAAGAAGATTCCTGTGGCTAGCCTGGGCTATATGGTGAGATGCTGACTCAAAAACAAACAAACAGAAAAGAAAGAAAGAAAGAAAGAAAGAAAGAAAGAAAGAAAGAAAGAAAGAAAGAAAGAGAAAGAAAAGAAAAAGAGAGTGTGTGTAAATGATTGGTAACATTTATAATATCCTAGGAAATATCTGCTTTCCAATGGGACACATAATTAGCTGTTAGGAATTCATTGTCAGGTTATAGTTGTTAGCTATGCAATAGTACTTTGAAATCAGGCATCAAATGAGGTTTTCTGGAACCTCAGACATTATTTGGTACAAGTCTCCCAAGTCTGGCCCTAACACTTCTCTTTGCAAATGAGAAAACAAGAGTCTTCACCTATACCTCTATTTCACGAGATCAAATATATACATGACTGCCTCATTCATCCACTTAGGAGCTGTAAAAAAGAAATCTTTTAATTATAGTATTTAAGGTTTAAAGCTCAGCTACTTCCCATGAGAATTTTGAAAACATTTAAGAAAGTTAAAATAATTTTGTTAAAAACAGAATAGAATCAGTTTACAGTGACCAAAAGATAAATATAAGTATGCTACTACAGTGGAGCAATGAATTCAGTTTCCCTTCCAGGATACAGTATTTTTTTTCTTAGCAATAACATGCGAATTGATTGCATCCCCCCTAGCGCTCCCCACAGTAGGTGTTCAAAATGAACAAATTTAATCAAAGTGCACCAACTTTAAGGTTTAGCTATCTCTCCCTCAGGAAATTTGAGGAAATCAATACCCAAATTACAAAGTGTTTTGTAAATTCCAAAGCAATAGTTTATTCTGATCATCGCTTTATTTTTCTGCTAAGCCATTTAAAGCCTGAAGTGTGTTATCGCTTTATAATGTATTTAGAACTCAACAGACTTCCCTTCCTCTCACCTCCCCATCGGATGCTCCACATAGGTCAAATTTGGTGTCAAGCAAATTAAAGTGTTATTTTATTATACAAAGTAATTGTTTCTGTATTAAAAGGCCATTATGCTGAATTGGTTATGTTGGTGATTATGTCATTAAGAATGTGGGACTAACAGTTAAGCTGACTGCCCATATTTGTGAAAATCTCCTTTAAGCTGTCCTGTATGTGACAATCATTCTTAACTGGGTACTCCAAATGATTTGGGTACCTCAGATGTATTTTTCTAAGCCATTAACACATTGAAGCCCCTTCCTCAATTCCCCAGTAGATCATTAATTAACAGGGTGAGAAGAACCAGGCTTCCCATTGTGATGCGGTTGGGACTAACCTTTCAGCCATGATGGTGATCAGAATCGGCCAGCCATCAGAGATAGATCACTTATTCACATCAAATGTGCTATGATAAGAAGAGGGGAGGAGAGGGGTTGTTTGAGTACTGCCTTTAGCAAGAGCCTATTTTAGAAAAGCTGCTGGATGTAAATACTTCTTAGAAAGCTTCAAGGAATTTCAACATCATTGAGGAATTTTGAAGTGAACTCATTAGGTTGGTCTTTAAGAAGTTTCCATATTTGATACATTTGGCAATTCAAAGCTTCCAAATCCTGCTGGGTTTCCTCCTTTACAGATGGGAGGAAAATGCTTAGAAGAATCTACTCAAACCCTCATGGCATCTTGAAAGCTGTATCAAAGATCCAATTGAGTTTGTCTCTAAAACACAGGCTCAGATCAGACCAACTCCCCAAAATAAAACAATTTAGCTTCAGGGTTACATTTTACACTGGGGGTAACTTGTCTCAGCACATACCTAGAGCTAAATGGCTAATTATAAAGCAACAAAACTCTGTAAAATTCCCAAAAATAAACAGGTAAAATCTATTCATGCTACACACATGTACACACACAAAATAAATAAATAAACACTCAATGAAATCTTGTCTTCATTTCAGGCTCAGAATCTTGAAGAATTCTTCACAAATTAACCTAAAAATTTATTTAAGTATAAATTATATAAAGTATACAATTCTAATATCAATTCCAATAAGATCTTTTTGAAATTTTGAAAAATTATTCTAAAGTTCATCTAGAAAACAAACATTTTTAAAAATTCTTAAAACAAATAGCAATGAGTTTTAAAATGCACAGTGGATGCCAGGCGTGGTGGCCCATGCCTGTAATCCCAGCACTTGGGAGGCTGAGGCAAGAGGATCATTGAGAGTTCAAGACCAGCCTGGGCAACAAATTGAGCTCAAGGCCAGCTTGAACTGCATAGTGAGACCCTGTCTCAAAAATAAAATAAAATAAAATAAAATAAAATAAAATAAAATAAAATAAAATAAAATGCATGATGGTGCCTCAGAAATAGACTGATCAGACAACCACAGTAGGACCCAGAAAATATATGTACACATTCAGTGCATAGACAAAGGAGCATTTTACAACAGTGGGACTAAGATAAATTATTCAAGAAATGGTCTTGAAAAAGCTAGCTAGCCATTTGGAAAAAAGTAAATAGAGCTAGATCCCAGTCTCATTCTTTATACCAAATAAAAATCCAGCATGATCAACAATTTAAATGTAAAAATTTGAACAGTAAAAGTAATAAGGCAAAACAGACGAAGATTTTTATTACCAAGGGAAAAATGACAGCCTTTCTTAACATGAGTCAAAGGCCAGAAATGAACAGTGGGAAAGCTTGATAAATTTTGTTTCATAAAAAATGTAAAGGCTCCATAAATTTAAAAAAAAAGACAAATGATAATTTGGTGAAAATATTTACAACAAACATGATTTCTAAAGGTTTACTACCACAAATCTTTAAAAGGCTACCTAAAATCTTTTTATTCTAACACTGTTTAAATTTTCAACAATGAACATAGATTATTTTTCTATTGAGAAGAATAAAACAGCTGTTTTTATTTTTAAAAGAAATATTTGTTTAACCATACTTATTTCCTCTAGCATATCATTCTCAATATTTAAAGGAACCAAACAGTAAGTTTAGTTGCATATTATTAACAACTGAACACAGGGATTCTCAAAATCGGGTGTCTTTAAGAATTGCTCAGGGACATTTTGTTGTTGATTTGGGGACAGAAGAACTTGCCTTTCAACTGCAATGCACCAAGTATCTTGGTGTCGAGTCTGCTGACTTCTCTCTGAAAGCTACTGCAGTAGCTGAAAGAAGTACCTTGGGAGACTACCTCTGAATTTACCATGAGACTCAGACATACCCAACGCTTCTCCAAACCGCTAAAAAAACCACTGAAGAATGGTTGTCTTGGACTCATTGCTTTGTTGATACGTTTAGAGCTCATGCAAAAATGTTTCCAAAAGAACTTACTATCTAGATTTTTATCATCAGTCTCTTACACTTTGTTCCAGGAAAATAATTCCAGGAAATCACATTGAATTCTCTGCAGCTCCATGGTGTGAAGTATGGCGGCTGGCTCTTCCTCAATTCAGTGACGCTTAGACAAATTCAATCTTCTGTGTACAGTTTCAACTTCATTTACCAAAAATGTCACATTTTTTCTAACATGGAAGGAACATTCGATTTTTTTCTTGAAATTTTCCTGCTTCACTATAACAATGTGATCTTTCCACAAACTTGCAGTGACTTTTGCAAGTTTTTATTGGCCTCTACTTCCTCAGTTTCCACCCAACGTTAGCAGATCCTCAGGCTTTAAGTGTTGAGGCATTAGTACAGTTTATTAGGTGCAAGTTACTTAAAGCTATCTTGTTAGATAAGAAAATTAAAATTCCAAGTTAACAGATGACAAGTCTGTGTTATGAGAGATCTTCCAATAATTGGATTTTTAAGGCTTTAAAATTTATCATTTTTTCCTAATTGTTTCCTTTTTTATTCTTTTAGTGACAAGACTTAGATCCTATCACCTACATATTTAAGCTTACATCTTTTCTCTTTTCATACATAAGCATTAACACACTAAATAAAAAACAGTCAGATCAGGCTTAAACTCACTATGTAGCCCAGGATGGCCTCAAACTTAGTCTCCTGAGTGCTGAGCCTGTGAAGACGAGTGTGCAGCCCCACACTCAGCTAAACAGCATTACTGCCATCTGAGCTGGTAGCTTCAAATGGATGCTCTTAGCTTGCCAGGTCTTCACTGGTATAGAAATACTTAAGTTTCTTGACACCAGTAGTATGTACTACACATTCTACAGCTTCTCTACTTCATACTGGTTGAGGTACTTTCTTCTTCACAATGACCAAAGAACAATTTTTGTAAGTAGATCATTGTTGAAAGATTCTGATGTTCTGCATGTGTAAACATCATATTGTCTCACTAGTGTGAGAAGCTGAAAGAAACAATATATATTACAGTTAAAATAATTATACAATTGATTTCTCTGAGTTCATTGAAGAGAAGATTTGTGCTGGTATTGTTCAGACAATTGAACGCAGATGGCTTGTGCCCTGAGTGACAGATTTGGGGATGGCAATACACAATGTATGTACCATTGTTGTCCTCTGACTGTTGTGTTCTGCAATTTTTTTCTCTTTTAAATAAAATAGATTTAGAAAGAAAAAAAAAAGATTCTGATGTCAGACTACAGGTCCCAACAGTTCTGACAATAATTTGATCCTTCTTGCCAAAGGTAATGAGTGATTTGTGGAAAGTCCAAGTTGACTTTCAAATGAATTTTATGTAATTCTCTCAATTTCTAGACTCAAAATTTTCTAAATTGTATGTGATGTTATCTAGAAAAAACAAAATAAACACAAGCAGACTACCCATAGGACAAACATAGGACCTATCTCTCGTGATCAGGGACTCACATGGGAAATAAGTTTGTGAAATTCTTTCATTATTGAAGAGGATTGTCTTGCCAGCCCTAGGAGTTACTGTTTGCAGTCTTAAATTTTACAAAGGAAACCAAGAAGTCACAGGAATTTGGCTGAAAGTTCATGGAGCTCACCATCCATTTCATATGTTGAGATGGGGAATTTCAAAAATCGTTTTCTATGAGACCATCCCGTACATGGAATCCACAGCAGGGACCTCTGACAGGGACTCCTGCCTGAACTAAATACAATATTTTGTTGGTATGGAGCAAGGCCTGCCCAGTGAGAATAAAATCCTAATTTTCTGAGAACTCAAAGGGCAGCAAAACGTTGACAATATGAAGAGAAAGAACTATAACTTCTAAACAAATATCTGCTGAATGATGAATTAATGTGATCTAATACCAATTCTCCCATGTTGATAGGCTATTACCAAAATTCAACTGATCTCAGTGTGATTTGTGGCTCAATCATTTTTTATCTTGACTAGCAGGACTTCCTACTTTGTAGTCTGACTTCTATACTTCAGTGCATTTATCAAACCTCAGTGCTGAACTCTCTGCATAAGGCTGAGCAGAGAACTTCACTGGGAAGATTCACTCTCACACATCAGAAATGCCCTCTGTGATCAAACGCCACGTTGGCTTGGAGTGCGAATCTAGACACATGATTGTGAGTCAGAGTATATCATGGTTTAACTTGTATCAATATTTAAACATCTGTCTCTTTATCTCAGTGTTTCTACTGCTAAAAACTTGTACTATGAGCACACTTGTGCAAATTTATAAATGAAAAAGTATGAGGATATTCATTGCAGGGATAGTTGAAATAGTGTGCATTTAAAAATTGTTACATCCATACCCCAGAATTCCATGCAGTTCTTACAAAGTATGCATCACATACAAGTGTCCCCGAAAGAGATAGTCAATATACCATTAAGAGACAGTACAAGACATTGAAAAGTAACATTGCCATCAGTCTACTTGTATAGAGAGTAGAGACATACATGTATACATGTATAAAAATTACTGGAAAAAGCCAGGCAAGGTGGCAAACGCCTGTAATTCCAGAACTCTGTGAGGTTGAGACAGAAGGAACAAAAGTTCAAGCCCATCCTAAGCAATTTAGCAATTTAAGGAAACTGTCTCAAAATAACAAAATTTTTAATAGGTCTGCGGATGTAACTCAATGTGAAAGCCCT
>RJWM01039970.1:0-15746 GCA_004363535.1 Dasyprocta punctata
CTCAAACTTGCAGACCTGTGTCAGCTTCCCAGAGTGCCAGGATTATAGGCAGGAACACCACACCTTACTATGCTCTCTGTTCTCATTCTACATACAAGTCTTGTGACATGCAGGTAGGCGAAAATACCAGTCTGCGTTTTCTGCTCTTTCCTTGTAGAAGATTTCAAAATTCTAATCTTAAGATCCGAAGAATCTCTAGAACGTCTTGGAGTCGTGGGCATGGAGATAGGATTATCCACTGGTGCCTAGAGCTGGTGATTCCCTGAAGAGCTTGCCCAGTGACTGAGCATGGTGCGCACGTGTAGTCCTACAGATCCGTGCAACTGTAGTTATTGGAACTGAGCTCCTGGTGCACTAGAGTTAGCAACTAGCAGCAGGTGGGCGGGCCTAAACTATTGTCTGCCCCGGGCCAGTGCCCTAGTTTACTAGTGAGGAAGCCGGGATGCCCCTACCCTTTCTGCTCTGCTGCTCAAGTTTCCATCCCACACGATTAAGGAGAATGGAAAGAAAGAATGGAGTTATCGGTACTTCGTGCTTTGGTGGTGTTTTTCAGTTTCTTGTGCATTTTTCCTGTGTGTCAGGGGCCTGAGCAGGGACCTAAACTTCCGTGGACTGGGTCAGTTCTCCCAGGGAGCGCCCCAGACTGTTCCCCAGAGACACGCCCTAGGCCCAGAGGCTGGTCAGTGAGAAGTCAGAGGCAGAAAAATAGGGGAGGGGGAGTGAGGACCTGGCGGCAGTGGAAACAGCAGATTGCGCAGAGCCAATGGCAGCAACAGTACGAGGTGGTACCAAATTCCCACTGGCCAATGACGAGCCACAATTGAGGAAGCCTAATTAGCATTTCCCTCGGGGGTTAGGGGTGGGGGAGCGCGGTGTAGGCGATTACAGTATCCCAATCCTGGAGTAGTGTATTAAAAAGCGTTTCCAGCACTCGTTTCCACGCGCAGCCTCAACAGAACGCACCTAGGAAAATACAGGTTACAGTCGCGTTACTGCGGCTGGAGCCTTAAAAACCCAACCGCGGGGCATCCACGGACGGCAGTTTGACCCGGACTTCCTTGGCGTGCGGAAGGCGCAGGAACGGTTAGAACGCAGCGCGCGGAATTTTCGCGCACTGCGTCGACTCAGCCTCAGTGCCTTGTAGTCTGAATCCGCTCCGCGGTCTCAATCCAGGGAACTGAGTCTCCGCCTGAGAGCCAAGATGCCAGCTCACGTGCTGCAGGAGGTGAGTTTCCTGGGAACTGCCCGCGTCTGTGCGTTAGCGGGCACTGATTGGCTTCTAGGTGACTGCTTGGTAGAGAGAGTTGAGAGCTCTAGGAGACGTGGTTATGTTTCTCGAGTTGCTCTGTTTTCAGTTAGTACTAGATTAACATGGATATTTGATTTTCCAAGTTTTGTTTCTTAAACCCTGTTAAATCAGTAAAGAAAAAAGCAGTCGTGCCGGTATCTGTACGCATACAGGTGGTTTCCTTTGTGTGTTGCTAGAAGTGCAACTGTTTGCACCCTCTCTCTTTCTGCCCTTCACCCTGTGAGCTGGCTCCTAATCAATCAGCAGTTTTTGGAAACGTCCCTCAATTTCGGATTGGGGTCACTCCATCCTCACATGACTTGAGTGCCTGTATTGCCCCTTCCACCAGCTACAGTCCTGAGCAAAGGGCTGTACTCTCCTCTCTCCTCTCCTTCCAGATCTCAGGCTCCTACACGAACACCACCACCATCACAGCGCCCCCCTCTGGCGGACTGCAGAATGGAGGCGAGAAGGTGGAGAAAATGTCCCTCTACTCAGAGGAAGACATCCGTCCTGAAATGAAAGATGACATTCGAGACCCCAACTATGAGGACGAAGAGGGTCCTGTGCCCGAGCTAGAGTATGTCTGGAGAAACATCATCCTGATGGCTCTGCTGCACGTGGGAGCCCTGTATGGGATAATACTGGTTCCCACCTGCAAGTTCTATACCTGGCTGTGGGGTAAGCAGGTTCTCTGTCTCTGGCATACTCCAGGGTTCCCCCCGGCTGTTAGTAGATGGGGTCTTACACACAGCAATGGTTCCTCTCTGTCAATGGTTCCTAGCCATGTCTCTGGTGGCCCAGGAGGCTGACGGCACTGGGAATAGAGCTCACTGGGGTCGGGATGCAGGAGTGTTATTTCTGGTAGTTTCTTAAGGTGAGTGTTGGGGAGTGATGCCCAAGCCCATGTGCAGAGGCTTTGAGGAGAAAAACAGGGGTAGAGAGGTATCTTCCCCTGCATGAGCTTTATACTGTTTGAGTCATTAGCCTGGCTGCCTGTTTCAGGCCTGCATGCCACAAGAGAATCAAGACTCCTCTGTGGGAGGCATGGGCTCTTGATACTAAACCAGGGGCTTCATGAGCTATGTGGCAAGCCCAGTCTGAGACAGAGTAAGGAAAAACCACTCAGGACTGGAGATCATTGAAAAGGAAGTAACTCAAAGGGGCTTACCCACAAAAATAAACCAGACTGGTTTAACATGGAAGGAGATAAGGACAACTCCCATATAACCTAGCTGCACAGATGGCTTGCTCTTTTGCTCTAGGCATGTCTCTAGAGTGTGGCACATGGCAGTCAATCAAATATTCTTAGGCTCTAATTGAAGAAATGTTGTATATTCAATTCTGCACCCAGCCTACTCCAGCCCTTCCATTCTGGGCCCTGGCATGCCAACGTCGCAGGACCTTCTAACACCAGTCCTCCCTACACTTATCCATCCTTCCATGGCAGGGACAGCTAGGCCAGAGCAAAGAGCCCTATGCTGCTCCAGCCTTCAAGCTGCTTTAGTGAGGGAGACAGTGGCCGCTTTTCCCTGATCTGTCCTTAGCTAAGCTCATTCTGGAATCTGGGATCTTTCTTTGTTCTGAGAGCAAAGTCTGTGTCCTGGATCCATACATGTGCTTTTCATGTGCCTGCCCAGTGATGTGTGAAGCAGGGACCATCATAGAACTAGGTGTGGTATTTCTGCTTTCTCAGGGTGGCGAGTCAAGACTCCTTCTCTAGAAGACAACCAGAGATTTTCTGGAACAGTTTTAGGTGTGGGTACTTCCTGGCACCTGTGTTGGAGAGGGTGGTATAGAAGGGCTGGTTGGTCAGAAATTAACTGCTCCCCCTACATGGCTCGGGTGTAAAGGTGGTAAGATCTGGTCCTCAAGTATTGTTCTGGAAATCATCCAGGAGTTACAGGGAAAAGCAATTGAAAGATCCTCTTTCTCAGGAATACAGTTTTTCCTGGTAATGAGTGAGGACAACTGTAGGTTAGTTAGTTCCTTAAGTTAGTTGTCTGTCATCCCAGTCTTCTCATTTCTCCTATTTCAAGAGGCTTCTGTCTCATTTTATACAATCTATAAGAGCCTTCAAGAACCCAAGAGGAGTTGAAGAAGTATCTATGACAATGCTGAAGGCCAAAGGGCAAAATACCTTCAGCATACTTCTTAGGGCAAAGGTATGAGGTGTTGTTTAACCATTGATGTGGGGATTAACAGTGCTTCTGTTAGAGAGAACAAATGTAACTGGCTGCAACATCCTATTTGACAGACTCATAGGGGTAAATAGAATACTGAAGTGCCTGTGTTTTTACCCTAATTATCCTCTACATGTGGATGTATTTTGTGAGCCAATAGGCTAAGATAATTGGGGGCATGAAATAAACTTGGGTTTTTCCTTGACCCTCAACTGAATGCTTTTGCTTAAAGTCTATCTCTTCTTCCTGGCCGTTTCAGGGTTCTGGCTCCACTAGGTTTTTACAGGTAGAGGTGTGGTTAGAGACTGTATCAGGGAAGGTCTCAATCACCACATGACTAAAGGCTACAGATCACCTGAGGATATGTGCCGGAACTGTCCACAAACACATGCTACCTCTGTGCTCTCCTGGGGATCCTGTAGGAGAAATAAGATGGAGTGCAGGAGGGAAGAAGAGAAGAGGATGCTGTTGAGTAAAGTGTTATCCTTAGCTACAGAAAACCAGGATAGTTTGTTAAAATGTGTGGTGTCTCCAGATGTAACTAATATCTGAGAATCTGTAGTTCCTAGCAGTCTGCTAGGAATGCCACATTATTAACAGTTCCTAATAAGGCCTCTGTTCTTGCTTCCTAGAGCTGCTGATCAGGGGAAGAAATAGGTGTACACTCAGCAACCCTTTCTCCACTAATGATCATATGAGCCTGCAGGCCTAGAGGATGGTGAGGTGGGACATTTCAGTGTTCTGCCAGCTCTGAGTATTTCCCAACATTATCTGGAATTAGCATTGATGGTCAGAATCTAGGCTGACAGAGCGATGTCTCTGTGGAGAGATCTGGAAACTGGACACAGGTCATGTGAGGTGGATGGCAAAGCTGGAACAAGAACTTGGTGACTGAAAACCAGGGCTGCAGTTTTAATAGCTGTGTGAGACTGCATAAACACTTAACATTTCTCAGAATACATTTTTTTCAGCTGCAGTGTGTGGTACACTAGTACCTGGTCTAATCAAGTTGTGTAGTGAATATGAGAATATACTTACATTATTGTTGAAGCTTGAGCCACTGTGTGCAGGGCTCATGTTCCCTAATTTGTCTACACTACCTGATATAACATCATTAAAATTTTTTTTTTTTGGAACTGAGAATCAAACTCAGGACCTTGCACTTACCAGGCAGGTGCCATACCACTGAGCTATGTCCCCAGCCCTCTGATACAATATTAAAATGCTTTTTTGCCAGCTGATAAAATAACCAGAGATCTGTACCTGAAAGTATCCCCTACAATTTAGGGCTCCTGTAATTGGTCAGTGCCCAAATTGCTCTGACTGCTGTTTTCAGAATATCTGTGCTTAAGGTCCTAAGGTCTCTAGGAGTAATTTGTGGCACTGAACACTTTAGAGGCCAGTCTTTGGAGATTGGACGTGGGATAAAGCCCCTATAGACTGGAGCAATGAATGGCACAGTGGTGAGATCCTATTTGTTCTCCTGCCTGCTTGATTCCTTGGCTCAAGTAGTAAAAGTTATGAAGTCTCAGAAACAAACTCCTTGTTAGTGTTCAGGGAAAGTAAACACTCACTAAATGTTTACTACAGAAGACACAGACTGACATCAGGAGTGTGTCCTTGACATGCTTCCCTTGATTGAACTTGCATGTTTGTGACCCTTCACTGTCTTGTCCTGGCAGTATTCATGTACTATGTAATGAGTGGACTGGGCATCACAGCAGGAGCTCATCGCCTGTGGAGCCACCGAACTTATAAAGCAAGGCTACCCCTGAGGATCTTCTTGATCATCGCCAACACAATGGCATTCCAGGTAAGCAACTGGCAATATTCAACTTTCCTGTCTTAACCCTATTGATCCAGGGAGGAATGGATGGGACCAGCATCCAGAAAGGAGCCCAATCAGGAAGGCTATTGCCCTTTTCATTCTCCTGTGGTCACATGAGTATAGGGTCAATGTTAAGGTCCACCAAGCAGGGAGTACTTTAGATTCACTAGGATAGCACATAGGTAAGTGGGACAGAGTTTTCTGGTATGGGGTCATTTTTGATTCCAAGGTCCCTATATTATTATACAATGTGACTGTTGTGATTTTTTACCGTGAGGGACCATGATGCTAAGCCAGCTACTAACTTGGCTTCCTGGGCAGTCAGTGGCACTAAACTTATACTTTATGGTGACTCTCTTAGGCCCTATGGCAACAGGATAGAAGACAATATGTTATAGACTCATGGCCTCTGCTGTCAGATAATAAAAGCAAATACTTCCATAGCACTGACTATATGCTGGGCCCCATGATAAACATTTGACGTAGATGAATTCATTAAGTCCTATTTTTACAGATGAGGAAACTGGGTCTCTGAAGGCTTGGGTAGAAAACTTTGTGATCCTGTCTGGGGTTGTCATGCTTGCTACCTCAGGTGCCAAGGTTGGATCAGACAACACATTTATGAGACAGAATGAAGAGAATTGAGAATGTGACTCTCCTAGCAATTAGACTGTAGCAACGGGCACAGGAGAGCTTGTGCTAATGGGGCTTAGTTTGAGGAATGGGAAAACAGGAAACAAAATAAATTCCCTCATCTTTACAATGTTTGACGAGTTTACCTCCTTTGCATAATCATCTCTGTTCTAGCAAGTTGAACGTTGCGATTCCTCATGGTATCTTTGTGAGTCAAAGGGAAGGATGACATATACAGATAAACTTTTAAAGAGATGGGAAGACTCCCAAAAAAGCTCAGAATCCCTCTGGAAGTGTGGTCTTGATCATGAATTTCATGAGGCCTTGTTACTGGGTTGGGTGAGCTCTAATTTGGGGAGATATCAGAATAGAGTTCCCAGTAGCTTTAAATTCACAGAGCAACACCCCAGGACCTGATGTGATTGTCTCATACTCTGTGTCCAAAGATTAGGCACCCCACGAGGTCCTTGTTCCATATTCCTTGCTTGAAGAATTACAGTGTTCTTTCCTAACGAAATTATTACTATGCTGGATTTACTTTCATTCTCCTCATACATAGCCTTCAGGACACAGCAGTGTTGTTTCTGTGTTCTGGGTCTGTAAAGGTCTTTTCCACATAAGTTTGGGACAAGTATATAAAAGAGCATGATTCTTCCATGTCTCCTTTGAGCCAGACTCCTGGGGACTTTGTGAGGGTTGGGCTGAGAGCCCTGATCCCTTGCAGACATCTGGGCATTGAATTTGCCCAGGCGGTCATCTCTCCTCAGGCCTGTGTTCCTTTTCTCTGTCCTCCAGAATGATGTGTATGAATGGGCCCGAGACCACCGTGCCCACCACAAGTTCTCAGAAACACATGCTGACCCTCACAATTCCCGACGTGGCTTCTTCTTCTCTCACGTGGGTTGGCTGCTTGTGCGCAAACACCCAGCTGTCAAAGAGAAGGGCAGGTTGATCAACATGTCTGATCTAGAAGCCGAGAAACTGGTGATGTTCCAGAGGAGGTGAGTAAAGGCAGGATGGGAATGGGGATGTGGTTTTGGATACCTGAGGTTGACATACCCAGTCTTTTCTCTTATGATTTGTAAAATAAAAGCTGAAGGTTTGAGTTAGCATGTTCAAATTATCTTTTAAAATTTCAATTTTAATATTTCTCAGATCCACAGACATAAACTGACACTCTTTCTATGAATTAGTTTAGTGAAACTGATTACTTGCAAATGAATGTTTAGTAACTTTGAACAATCAGGGACCCTAAGATGAATGCAGCTGAGTCTTACCTTCAAGGATTATGAAACGTATTGGGAGGGGGAAAGATAAGCCAAATGCCCAGATAGTCATACGAGGCAGAACTTTTTTTGTAGCTGACAGGTATAAGGAGGAGGGAGCTTGCTTGGTGGGGAACTCTAGGGAAGGATTATAAATAATATACTCAGCGATTGACTTTTACAATTTTGCTGAGCAGGGATACTGCAAACAGAAAGAAAAAAGGTGAGTGAAAGCCTGAAGCATGTTTCAGAAACATAGCCCTTCTTTTGAAGTATAGGGGTGATAGGAAAAAGGACTTGTAGAGTGATTGAAGAGGTCATGGAGAGTCCTGGTCACAGACTACCATATGATTCATTTGGTTACAGGCAGCCACTGAATGTTTCTTCAGTAGTGTGTACAGTCACAGGTGAGCTGCAGGACAGGGAAGGAACTAAGGAGCCAGAGATGAGAGGCAGGGTGACAAAGCAGGAGTTATGAAGGGCCTATTTTGGGGAAGCAGTGGCAGGAGTTGGACACAGGGAATGTGAGGGACATAAAAGTAGAAGGCATGACTGCTGAAGGCATGTGGGCCTTGGAATGTCAGTGGCCTGCTCTGATACCTGCAGGTGATTGAGAACACTCAATGTACCTCCTGAGGGGAAAGCAATACAAAGGATTAGGGAGTGGTAGCAGGAAATGCAAGCATGACATTTAACGATCCTTTTGCCCACAGTCATGAGAGGCAAATTAAAAGAGCAAAAGGCAGATACAACCAACAGCCTGGGTGCAGAATTCTGCTGATGAATTTGTCATTTGACCCTTGACTTTTTAACTCTCCTGGCCTGATAGTGTCATGAAAAGGAACGTTGAATTTCAAGTCAGTAGACAGTTGTCCCAATGCTTGCTTCACTGTTTCCTAGTGGGGCAATCCTTAAAAATCATTTAACATGTCCACACTACCTCATGTGCAGAGTGAGATAAAAACACTATGCTCAAAAAATTTCTACCCAATTCTGTGATGCTGGTTTCTGTCCCCTACACTCATAGTGTAGGAGGAACACAGTCCTGGACAGTGAGAATGGAAAATCCAGGTAGGTGTGAGAAGCCTTTCTCCAGATTCAGTATGTGATTTCTCAATGTAGGTATTACGTACTTGGTCTTCTGTTGCTGTGCTTCATCCTGCCCACACTGGTCCCCTGGTGTTGTTGGGGTGAAACTTTTCTACACAGCTTGTGTGTTGCCACCTTCCTGAGATATGCCACTGTGCTCAATTTCACCTGGCTGGTGAACAGCGCTGCCCACCTGTATGGATATCGCCCATATGACAAGAATATTAACTCTCGGGAGAACATCTTAGTTTCATTAGGAGCTGTGGGTAAGTCAGCTGTACATAATGAGATCCCATTTCATGTCCACCGAATAGAGTGTTTTTCTATAAGCCACACAGCCAGAACAACCTGTTTTTATGACTAATTTGTAGCTCAGTTTTTCAGTGTGTAACTAGGGGGCAATATATTGGGAAGCCCTTATGAGAGGCAGGTACCAACTCTTAGGTAAAATGGAAAGGGTGAAAAATAATACCACTTTTGATTTTAAATTGTAAACAACATCTCTTAATGCTTATGTATATTGTGCCCTTTTGAATTTTCCTTTTCCTAGTTATCTCTGACAGGGCTGTAGTCTATATGAGGCAGTGAATGCATAAATTAAAAAGTAGAGTCATCTGTCTAGGTGGTAAGCCCACTGTTTTATAATTAAACCTGCTGTATAAAAATGTAGAAGTATACATTAATTAAAAAAATTGGACGTACTATACTTTATTTGGGTACAGTACTGGCAGTTCAACCCAGAACATTCATTCTTAGCTACAATTACAGTCTTTATACAATTTTTTTCTTTTTGTTTTAAATTTTGAGGCAGAGTCTTGCTAAGTTGCCCAGGGTAGCCATGAGCGTGTGATCTTCCTGACTCAGCCTACCAGAGTGCTGGGATTATAGGCATTCACCACCATACCCAACATCATGCTTACTGATCTGATACTGACTATTCTTGAATTTTATTCTCTCTATAATTTCAGTCCTAATTGCCAGATCAAGAAAAACAAGGTTCTAGCGTCTGTGTTGTCTTTTCCCTCCTTCCGGATGAATATAGTCTTTGACTAAGGCCTCAAATTAGCTTTGCCTTTACAGACCCAGGGGCCTTTTGTCAGCATTGATCAGAACTGTTATTCACCCAGTAAGACTTAGCCAACCATACTGCTTACAGATTTGTTCACATCATTGCTTAATATTCATTAACCTGGTATTATCGTTATTTTTCCTATTTCATATTCTATATGCCTCCCTCTTCCCTTCAGCTGTTTTGTACATTGTACATGATCATGGTGTGAACTAAATTACCTACACTATACAAATTTGAGATTTTCATAGAAATGGAATAATCTAGGTTGAGATGCTTGTGTCCTATATTGTAAACAGAACTATACTGAGCTGATGGCCTCCTACTTTCCTACCATCATTCACTTCTCCAAATATGCTCTTTTTTCCTTCTTACCTCACTCTTTGGTCTCCTCCAGCTCTGTTTCCTGCCATTCTAATCCCTTTGCTTCTTGAATTTTGTGTACCACAGTTACAAGCTCACTTGTCCCAGATACAGCTGACATTGCCCTAAGCCTTTCTTGGGCCATCTCTTTCTACCCCAGTTGCTACTTGTGACCCTCCTCTTCCTTTGTCTTTAAACTTTAACACCCACACATATAGCACAGGCCTGGTGAACACTCAGAGCTTCACTGTAAAACCCTGCCTGGAAGCTAACAATCTCCTGTCATCACCTCAGCCTTGGCATTGTCTATGCACCAACCTCTGCCCCACCCCTTCTCATTTCTCACCATGGACAAACCAGTGTCCAGAGGGATTTATAACTTGAGAACCCTTAGTTAGTCATTTCCTTGGCAGGACATTTTTTCCCTCACTTCTCATTCATTTCATTTGTATTTTATCTGAAAGTTTCTTTGCTCATGTGTCCAAAACCTCTCTTACTGTTTTTCACCCTGATCCGATAAGGGTCAGCGACTTCTGTAATGGTACAGATCTGCATCTGTAGACAAGAGTCTTATCAAGACTTGGCAAATGTTTACTCATTATGGAAATTGTCCTGATCCAGAATTTCTTTATTTTCCTTTTCAGCAAAGTGAAAGTCTTCTAGGAGTTCTCAGAATCTCTGATGTTAGAGAGAATCTCTATTTTTAGAGCAGTTCTATTTTATTAGTACCTCTCTGACCCCAGAATCAATGCTTAGAGAATTAGAAGCCAGAGCATCTCCTTGTGAACCACTAGTGCCTGTGGAGATTCTGCCCCTTTCTGGGATTCCTTTCCTCTGACTTTTGCTTGCCACCATCTATTGTCTTGGAACCTCCTATTCTTCCAGGGAACATCTATACAGTGGGGAAAGGTATGCTGTGTACTTCCCTTTGTAATAACAGGAGCCACAGTTTTTCTTGTACATCCTCAGCCCAACCCAGAAGTTTTAGGACAGTACTTGCTGAAACTCTGGTATTTTCCAGTGTAAGAATCATTCCTAGCAGTACAACTTCTCTCTATTCTTCTTATCCTCTGAGAGTTACTTTCTGTCACAGAGGCTTCCAGACAGCCTGATGACAAAGAACCAACTTATTGCTAAAAATATCCTGGGTACATCTATTTGCTTCGAGTAGAAGAGCTTTTATCTATTCAACAACAGCAGGTTTGTGTGAGGTTTGAGGTACTCTGGTAGATAAGAGGTATGCAGAGGTGAGGAAGACTATATCTACACAGCCCTATCATTTCTTTTTTTGTTTTTGTTCCAGGTGAAGGCTTTCACAACTACCACCACTCCTTCCCCTATGACTATTCTGCTAGTGAGTACCGCTGGCACATCAACTTTACCACATTCTTCATTGATTGCATGGCTGCTGTTGGTCTGGCTTATGACCGGAAGAGAGTATCCAAGGCTGCTGTCTTGGCCAAGATTAAGAGAACTGGAGATGGAAGCCACAAGAGTGCTTGAGTTGCAAATCATCTAGGTCCTTCTTTCAAAAGTCAGCTGGGTACATGTTTAATGTTGTGTTAATTAACTACTGAGTAATGCTTTCTGGGTGGTATAGGTGATGACTTTAACCTACCAGTACAGTATTCTTGTAAAATGAACAAGTATTGAAAGGTAATTAACTCTGTACTACTTAGGTGATGGGCTTTTCTTCTCTCTCTTCCATTCCCAATTTCCTTTTTATGCTTTGTCTCTTATTACCTTCCTTTTTACCCTCACTGCCTCCCATGCAAGCAACTGGGTCATCCATAGATTGGTATCCACCTTCCAAAACCTGCTAACTTTTCTAGAGTCTAAAAGTAAGGTTGTTTGCTATAGATGACTTTTTCTTTGATGTAACCTGAGCTTCAAGATAGTTGCTTCAAGCTAGACATTCAACGAATCTGCTGCAAAGTTCCTATTTACTGTCATCACCCCATCCATTGCTAGCTGAAACTGAAATTAACTGAAAATAATCTCTCTCTCAGGAGAGAGCTTACAAAGTTGGTAAAAATCATCAAGCAAGATAGTTATGTGGGATAATAAGTAAGATTGGGAGTTGAGCTGGGAAACTGGGCAAAGGTAATCAGTCCAGGTTGTTGTTTAGCAAGATATGCAGTCCCTCCTCACAACTTTCTTCCTTTCTCTTCTGACTGAGTAGGGGATGGTTATGGAGCCTGGTGACCCTGGAATGCAACAGCATGTCTCAGTGTCTTCATATAGGACACTGACAACTAAGGAGAACCATTTACTAAGTAGGAAAAGTGGTTTCTACTGGGGAAAGATGTTTTTCTTTAATAAAAAGTGAATTTCTTATTTCATAGAATACGAAGTCTTTGGTTTGGGTGTGTCCAGAATTGATGTGTACAGGAGCTCATAGTTTTGAGGATTCTGTGAGTTGCTTATCCAATTCTGTCACCACTTTTCTGTGCCATTCACAGGATATTTATCACTCCACTTATAGTAATGGGATGGTTGTGGCATTTTTGCACCTCTAATCATAGAAAGATTTTAGGAGGTGAACTTAGAAGTTAAGTATACAGACATATATAATCTTCATTGGAACACAAAACTATTTACATTGCTTCCCTCTGAAAACGAAATGTTAAAGAAACATGAAGGAGAGGAAGCATTCCTCTTCTAGCGTATCTATTTCTCCCAATGCTGGGCAGAAGATGGACAAATTGAGGGGTAGCATCTATAGCCAGTCCCAAGGGAATTTTCCAGAACGAGTGCTCTGAGAACATATTGCCAAGGGGATTCAGAAGTTATTGAGTAAGCTATTGGGTCTTCTAGTGAAACGAGTTAGATATTAGATCCTTTCATTCCAATTTTTCCTTTTGTTGAGTAGAAACTATGCTTGACCTTTCCCTCATTTTTTGCTTTGTCACATCTAGCTTACACGCAGGACTGCCTGAGTGATGGGGTAGGAATCTTTAACCACCCTGATTCTTGATTCCTGGCTCTATCCCATCTGTCCCTGATCTCTTTACTGGTTCTCTCTGTTCTCTGATGTTTTCTTTTTTCTCTAGATAGGCAACTTCCTCTGTGTATCCAGGGCAGCGAGGATTTGCTGTCCAGGCAGCTCCTCCTTCTACAGTCAAAATGCTAATTGCCTCTGAACTGCCAAGTCCTTTTAGCAATGGCCTGATTATCCCTTTGTGTGGTCTCCAGATCTGCATCTCCATACCTGGGGCCACTGTCACACTGATAACTCAAGAAGTTTTTCAGACCCTCTAAAGAAATCCTGAGCTCAAAGAGACTGTCTTTCTTCCAAGTCATGCCCAAGCCAAATGCATACATTGTGCTAATGAATCAACCATAGAAGAAAGCAAGGTTTATTATTAGTTTCTTTGTCTAGGTCAGAGCAGAGAACATGCTCAGTGCTCCTTTTGTGTTTAGTAAAGCTATTCAGTTAAATAAGCGTTCCCAGATGACAGTACAATGCTTTTAGGAGGATGAAGAGGGGAAAGCCTAGTCCGTTAGGAAGAACAAGAGGCAGGGGCAAGTTCCCAAGTGTCTTACATTAAAAAGAGGCCCCAAACCCAAACTAAGTGTGGTGTCTTGTACCACGTAATCCATGGTAGTCAGTAGGATAAAATGAAACTGGAAAAATACAGAACATTAGTGATTAGTGTCTTGAAGATTGTAGGCCTCTCTTGTCTCTTTAACTTGGGCATCAATGCAGAAGTCCGTATCTGCTGTATCAGGATAGCAGTGTTCAATACCAAATCCATGTTTACTATTACATCCCAGTAGCTCGGGATCAGGGCCTTTCTTTATATGTTAATTGAATAGAGGTTTTAGGGACCAGCCTGCGTGAGTGCTGCCTTGTCTTTGAACTATTCAGAAAAGAATATCTGGGAAGATCACTGTAGATGAGATCTATCCTGGGTGCCTACCCTTGGAAATGCCTGTTGCATAGTTTTAATTCTACAACTCATCAGCTACCTGCTTTACAATTAATGAAAAATAAATTCAACTTTCTCTACTTATTGAATCCTATTCCATGGATCTCACCCATGCCATTTCCCTATAAAAAGCTGGGCCTAGACCTCAGACTGAGGGCCCCAGGGAATATGCTGGTCTATACATAAGGATTTGTTAGATCTGTAAGAAACATTGTTCAAGATTCTAAAGCTTAATTCAAGTGACACATTAATAAGAAACTCAGATCTGACCAAAAGTGAATTTCTAATGGTCCTTGTCTTGTGGGCTGCTGACAACTTATTTGAGTGCCTTACCTCTTATCTAATCTATGTTGAATATGAGTCTTCCTTCACTGCCTCTGTGAAGTCCCTTAATACCTTTGAACCTCCAGCAGTGGCAGGTATAAAAACTGGCCTGGCTTGAGAATGACAAGTACTTCAATTTGCAGGATTCAGTTATGGGCTTAATTTTGGAAACTTTTCTTTGGGCTGTTTTTATTAAGTGCTCACATTTGATAGAGGGTGAAACTAATTTAAACACATTTGATTTATAATATTTTTAGATTAAAAGATGATCATAACATTTAAAATGGAAGTGTTACTCCAAGGTTAGCTATTATCTTGCATATTTTCTTTGTATGGATAGCTGAAGTAGATCAATATGAAAAGTTAAAGTACAGTTGCTATATTATATTGGTGGTGAAAGCTGGGGCAATCTACCACTATGCAGTTGGCTTCCACTGTAACTCTCATTTTTATAACAGACCTGTTCTAACAATTCTGAGTGCATTCTCAAGATGACAGTAGTTAATGATGATAGAGCCCTGCTGACCTAATCACTTCTTAATAGTCGCAACTCTACATAATACTGCATTGGAGATACGGGACACATTTAAACCATAGCACTGGAAACATCACTTAATTATAATGTGTCTTATTATTCCTTGTTTAAATGAGGTAACAGTGCTGACCTACCTCAATGGGCAGGTTTCAGGTGTGACTAATGTTTTTAATAAAGTATTTTAAAATACTCACCAGGGGAATTTCAAGTCCTATGTATTTTTATTATAGCAGTGACCACCATGGACTTGGCATGTACTTAAGTGCTGGATGGCATCATTATTGTGTACCATTCTCTTGAGAGATTAATGAATGCACTTGATGAGTGTTGAATAATTAGCCAGACAAAATTTGAGAAGGTGTATTGTTGCTATGAAAACATGCAAGGATACCTTTTCCTTCCTTGGGTGGCATTTTTCCTTTTTAATGACATATTAGTTATTTGTAACCTAAGAATAATTTTGTAATAATTTCTGTTAATAATCAACTCTGAAGCTATTTCTACTGACTTGCGATGTGCTTGTTCATAATAAAAGTGAATAATCTGATTTTATTGTGTCTGGAAGCTTTTTGGTTGTGATATTATAGTCTCCTGGGGACTGTCTCTATGGCCCTCCTAGATGTCCATGTCCTGTACCTTTAAAGGTAAAAAATGTAGACTATACAGGATTGAATCATTCCCCACTAACGGCCCTGTCCTTTTGAAGCATAACTTGCGGTTAAGCTCCAGAAAGCAGGAACCTAGGGATCTGCTGCCTTTAAATCTCCCATTACCACAATCTAGCACCTTAGCCTGCAGAAAAGCATGGTCTCCCCAAGTGTCATGTAGTCACACGGACCCAGTTTGGAGATGCTGGGAGACCAGGAAACCCAGTAAACCACCCCTCCCCAGCTCCCCAGTCCCTTCCATTTTAAATATTACAATCATCTTTTAATCTAAAAATATTATAAATCAAATATGTTCAAGTTATTTCCACCCTGCATCAAATGTGAGCACTTAATAAGGTGCTGCACTTCCAGCAGGGTAACAAGACTTCTCAGGGCAAATCCTCCAGTCCTCCCTTATCTACGAATAGGACAGTGTGAGCAGGGACAGGGAGGACAGGCTACGGCCTCCCCAGCGTCACTCAGCCACAGCCACCATTGCCATTCAGGTGCTCTCAAACTTCAGCCCTAGCGGCCTTCACCACCTCCGTCCTCTCCCTGAGGCCCCATCAAACTCCTAAAGAGCAAAGCTG
>RJWM01039971.1:0-15759 GCA_004363535.1 Dasyprocta punctata
ACAGACTCTGCTACTGGACACAGACTGACCAGAAGGGTGACCTGAGCTCTGACAAATGGCCTAGAAGAAGAGGTAAGCTGTAGCAATCTGCAATGAACTTAACTGTACTACTGTTATCAGTAATTGGGAGGATCAAGGGTCCTTGTGTTCTTTGATGTAAATGTATGCTTGTGATACTTAGTAGCTTCATTTGTTATTGGGAATATTCACAGTCTTAATGACTTTCCATTAATTTTCTTTTCTCCCCTTCCTTATACTGATATGCACTCTGCTCAATTCAGAGAAAAACAAACTAAACAGAAAATATGGGGCAGGGATACAGCTCAGCAGTGAAGTAACCCTATACAACAACCTTTGATGTAGGTGACTCTAAGGCGATGCAGTAAGAATACCTTAGAATTAAGAGCAATAACTCACACATATATATCTCATAAGACTCATACAATCTCCTAGGACTTATTAAATGAAAACTAGAAGGAGAAACAAAGGAAATGATAAATGTGCATTAAAATTTGCATTCACTTGGATTGCTCTTGCAGCATAGTTGAAATATGGAGAAGTTTTCTAGTGCATGGTTATGTTGATCTCCACTGCCTGGTGGTTGTGGTTGGGTACTGAGGTAGGTCAACCGGGGCTTGAATTCCCCTCAAGGAATTTAGATTCTTTCGGACTCAGGAGAGAAGGAGCTGCAATGTTCAGAGAGCTGCCTGGGACCGCCTCTCACTCTGCAGGCCGAGATCTGCCAGATGCAAGCCTGCATTCCTGTGGGTGGTGCCCGCTGGGATTTGTCCCGTCTTAGGCCCACATACCTCAAGCAGCTCAAGCTCATTTGACACTGGTGAACCAAGACTCCGCTGTGGTCCAGTCTTTCACTGTACCCTGGAAGAGCTGTCTGCTCTCAGAGCCTTTACCCTCCCAGAGTCCCCTGTGGATGCTTCTGACAGCTGTTACCCTGAAGTTGCCACCATGGGATCACTCTGCTCAGAGCTCCTCCTCCCAGGGACTGATGTGAGGCTTCTCTAACACTCTCCTGAATTTCCACTACAATGGTTACATTTTTACAGGCCCGACTCTAGTTAGTACGGTCCCACCCTATTACATGTTGGTGATTTCACTTTGAAGTTATAGAAATGTATTGAAGCTTTCCATACCTGGGCAAAGGGAATGACTGAAAATGGTTTTCTTCTTCAGTTCTGCTTGAGTTTGTCTTCTGCTCATTTTAGTGAGGCAGAGAAATTGGGGAAGGGGTGGTTCCTGTGTTGTGTTGTTTATCTGAACCTCCTGAAGTCCTGGCAGGACAGGATGGGACGTAGCACGCTTTTCCCCCTTTAGATGGATGCACTGGGATCTCCTGTCTGCACTATGTGTTTTCCAATATGATTATAGGGGAGCAATATGAGGAGTGTGCAGAAGAGAACCAGTGATTCCGGGGGAAGGTTATGTCTTTCCTTTTATTCCTACAGAAGAGCACCTGACATGAAGCTCATTCAGCACTGGGATGCATTGTTTCACTTCATTAGTTTATGTTAATAATTACCAGTTTTTCTGCGGTTTGCCTGGTGAGCTTCACTCAAAGTTTGTGATATCCAGAATTTAATGAACCCCAGTCTCCTCAGAGAGCCATGTACCTGTTGTTTTGGTCATATTATCCAAGACCTGTTCATGGGTCCATACGTTTTTTAGTCCAACACTTTTTTTTTTTTCTTTTTGTTGCACCGAGGATTGAACTCACAACCTTGCACATGCCAGGCAGGCGCTTAAGCCACTGAGCCAATCTCCCAGCTCCAACACTTCTTCATACAGACTTCAAGGTGTGTTTCAAGATTTTTGTGTCGAGTGTCCTTTGCATTTTTATAGGGGTTACACTGAATCCACACTTCCTTTTCTGCAGTATGGACATGCTTCATTATTAGTATTTCAAAACTATAAACAGGGCAGATCTTTTCTATTTTTTTTGTCCTGGTGATTTGAATTCATTGTAGAGCTCCTTCATGTCCTTTGTTAACTTTATTTCTAGCTATTTTGTATAGCTGTTGGAAACAAAACTTAATCCATAACCTAAGAGGGAATCACAATATATTTATGATGCTATTTTGGAAACTTTAGAACCTTAGGAAAATATCAAATTACACATTCTTTTGATATAAGATAAAATCAAACTCTTAAAAGAAAATTAAATAAATGATGTAGAAAAGTTGAAATGATAATCATGGGCATATATTCTAACTCCTAGTTCCCCTCATAAATAACATTTTCAGAGCTCTCTTGATGTCTTTATTCCTCAGACTGTAGATGAAGGGGTTCAGCATGGGGGTGACCACGCTGTACATCACTGAGGCTGTTGCAGTTGAGTATGAGTTTTGGGCAACAGCAGAACTCAGGTACACACCTACACTTGTACCATAGCATAAAGACACCACAGAGAGGTGAGAGGCACAGGTGGAAAACGCCTTATACCTCCCCTGAGCTGATGAGATGGCACGTATGGAGGAGACTATCTTGAAATAAGAGTAAAGGATACCAGCAAAGAGAGCACCACCCAGCAGCGCAGTGGCAATGTACATCACCACATCATTAGGAAAGGTGTTGGAACAGGCACAATGCACTATTTGATTAAGTTCACAGAAGAAATGTGGGATTTCTGGGTCAGTACAGAAGGACAGCCGCAATACCATTAAGCTGTGTAATAGGGCATTTAGGATACCCGGCATCCAGCATGCTACAACCAGGAAAACACAGAGCCGGGGGTTCATGATGGCTGTGTAATGCAGAGGGTGACAGATGGCGACATAGCGGTCATAGGACATTACAGTCAACAGAAAGATGTCCAAGGTTACAAGGAGTACAAAAAAATACACTTGAGTGATGCAGCCTTTGTATGTTATGACCTTGCTCTGTGCCTGGAGGTTCACCAGCATCTTGGGCACAGTGGTGGAGGTGAAACCGATGTCCACAAAGGACAGGTTGGAGAGGAAGAAATACATGGGGGTGTGCAGGCGGGAGTCTGACACTGTGGCCAGGATGATGAGGGCGTTTCCTAGCACGGTGGTCAGGTACATGAACAGGAAAACTCCAAACACAAAAGGCTGCAGTTCTGGATCTCCTGAAAGTCCCAGAAGGACAAATTGTGAAACTTGTGTGTGATTCCTTGATTCCATACTGTTGATATAACCTGCAGATAAGCAGAGAGAGAGAGAGAGCCAGAGACAAAGAAACAGAGACAGAGACAGAGACAGAGACAGAGAGACAGAATAGGGTGTTGGAAGAGAGAGCAGATTTGCATTAGTATTATTTTGTAAATTCTATCATCTCTTTTCTATAGGCAGTATCTTATTTTTATGTTTCGTAGATTTACTGATTTCCTTTAAGGGATCATTCTGTCTTCTCTGGTGGAGAATATCTCTCTAATGTTCAGCTTTGCATCAAGAGGTCACATGGTCTATCAGAATGATAAATTCTTGTGTACATTAGAAAGTTAAATTGAATATAAATCTTGTTACAAAAATTGCTCTCTGTCCATCGTTTTTCATTTGCTCTTTATTATGTTGGCCAAAAGATTTTCTCTCTAATTAAAATGGAATTTGTCTACATTTGTTGTTTTGAGTTTTGTATTCTGTATTGTGAATCCCCAGTTAGAATTCCAAAGCTTTTGACTTATGATAGGATTAGATCCTGATTAGATCTTTGTAAGGGAAGGTTACATATATCAAAGAAGTATTTAATGTATCTTACCTACCAAAAATTCTTGCTTAGCAACAGATTACATTGAAGCCCAGGGTGTTTTCACCTGTGATAATGTGACCACCTGATTTGCTTCAGGTAACCAGATCAGTGGAAGAATATGGTAATACATATTACTAATGTAAGTAAAGGAAAAAATTTGGAAAACAATTTCTTCATAATCAGTTTCACTCCATGATAAAAGCCAGAAACCATATATGAAACCATCATATGTTGGATCTATGTGCATATTGTTTCCAGAAAACCTTTCTCTGGAATTACAGGTAGTCATGCACACACGCACAGAGAGAGAGAGAGAGAGAGAGAGAGAGAGAAACAGACAGACACAGAGACAGACACAGAGAGACAGAGAGAGAATAATGGATTTATGTCCTGTTCATTTTATCAACAAGTACATTATAGGAAATAAATTGGAGCAAATTTATCCCCAAATTAAGCTTTTCTTAAGAACATAGAAGTAGAATCTAGAAATTCAGGTTCACCAATCTCTCATCATGTTTAACTTGGGGACCCCGATTCAGTAAGCCCAGTATCTGTGCTGTTTACATAAGCAAGCATATGCTCAGTAAATACAGGAGGAGGTTTGTATGGAACTGAGTATGCAAGAGTCCTAAAAAACACAGGTGTTCCTGAGAGATAATAAAGAGAAACAAGTTTCTATCTTTTAGGTTGATTTCCCATTCCAGGTATCTGCCTGTGAAGTTCAGCAAAAATAATGAAAGTTCAAAAGTACATGTGTCCAAACAGCAAAATAAGGACAGGATTTTGGAATGAAGAAACATACAATCTGAACACTACAATACAAAATAAAGAACAGAGTTGGAAAACAATCCAATAATTCACAAATGAAAGTGTGCGATGAAAAATCAAATATTCTTTGGAATTTTCTTTTGATAAGACACAATACAAATTGTGTATCTATGCCACATTTATTTGACCAATTGATCTTTGTGTAATTTAGCATTGCATGAGAAAGTCCTCTTTCTCATTTTTCTTGCAAAGCTTTTTCCGCTCTTATTTTCAAACTTAACATTCAAATCTCTTTAGAATATTTTCTGGTTTTTTTTTTATTTTAGCGAAGAAAAAACAGAAAAAAGACATATAAAACAAAAACAAGCAAAAGAGACAAACAAATGACTAGAGTAAATACACAACAGTAACATTGCAGGTTTACAAAATCGGATTATTTTCTCAGTTTTTAATTGGTACAATAATTGTACATATTTTTGAGTACAGTAGCATATTTCCATTCTCTTAAACATTGATGACCAGATCAGGATAAGGGCTATTTCTTAATTTTTTTTTAATTTTTTTCAAATAACACAGGTAAACAATCTTTACTAAGATAGCTCAGACAAAATGTACACTATTTTAGAGATAGCCCTGTATTCTTTTTTAAAATTTTATTTTAAAGATAGCAAAATCCAACAAAACATAACAGAACAAACTTAATCAAAACAAAGCAGTAGAACTGGTGCAGAAATTCAAAGCAAGATATTAGGAAAATGATAGCTACTATAGTATATCTTGTTATTTTCACAACAGTTGACCATTCAATCAAGTATAGTAAAATCTAACCAAAACCAAAACAAAATAAAACCAATCAAACCAGAATATGAAATAAAGCAAAAAAAAATCAGAATAAAGCAAAATAATGAGAACAATATTGTGCCTCAAAGACAAGACAGAAGGGAAACCCCCAAATTTGCTACTTTGCATGCTGTCATCCTCCCAAAAGATGCCCCAGGCCTGCAAAATCAACTAAACAATACAAACATTTAGTTGCTTTATGTACCTTAGTTCTTATCAACTTAGCTGGTCCTCCAAACCATCAGGTTGCTTATGGGGATGGAGGGTTCTTGATTCTCAGCCCATGTGCCAGTAGATACACTGGAGTCGCAGATCTTTGTTTTCCCAGAGTCCAAGTCATTTGTGCCACTGACCAGGAAGGCTGGCTGGTTGTCTTCTGGTTGTATCCTCCCTGACCCAGGAAGGTGGGTTCTCGGGAGGCGAGGATCTTTCTCTTCCTGGAGTCCAGGATAAGGGGGTATTGCTATCAATTTAAATATTTATTACTTCTTCACATGGGAACATTCAAAATTTTCTTCACTAGAGATTTTGAAATACTAACACAATTACCATGGTCAGCCATCATTACCATACTGTTCTATACAACATTAAAAATAATTCCTCCTATCAAGCTGTCCACTTTACGCATTAACCATCTTCCCTCCATTTCCAAGCTCCTCCCACTCTTTACAGTCTCTAGTTATCCCAATTCTGCTCTTTGCTTTTATGATGGATCTGGTATTAGGGAACTCAATGGGCACATTGTAGACAACATGCAGTCCTTTCCCATCACCATATCTATGAAATTGTTCACAGACCATGGAGGTTGTAAACATTTACCCTGAATTATCCTCTCCCTGTGATTCATTCCAGGAACATACTATGAAACACACATACATTTGACTGTACACTTCTCTAGCTGTTATAATGCAAAGAACATTTGAGGACAGACTTTGCCCCCCTGTTCATCATTTCTTCCACACTGTCGTGAGATTGAATGAGAAGTATTTAGAAAAAAATTAAAGAAAATGAGAAGTTCTGTAATAAAATCAAGTGTGGGGGAGGAGTTCCGCATAAATACAATGGTTATAAAACAGTGGTAAACAGCAGAACAGGCCCCAGGGCAGGTGCACGTGCTGGCCAGGCAGGACCAGCAGGAACAGGTCACAGCACGGGTGAACATGCTGGCAGTGGTGACCAGCGGTGTGGAAATTCCAAACAGCAGTGAGTATGTGAGCAAGCGGTTCACAAGTTAGGTGAACCAGCTTTGTCCCCCAATATATGGACATGTGGAACAGAGAAGCATGTGGGCGAGGCGACCAATTTATATCAAAAGACTCTGGGAGAAAGCCAGCAAGAGATCATTTCAAGCCCCCACATTCAGAGGGCAAGATCAGCCCCTCAGCCAGTACAAGTCCCACAAAACTTGGTTGGAGTGAATGTTTCTGGAATGTGATTTAGACACTACTATAGAACTGGGGACGCCAGAGGGATTTTAATACTTTATTTTTCTTTCTTTGATTGGTTTCCCTTTTTCTGTATTATTGACATTTTTGTTTTGCTTTTTTTGTGTGTGTGCTTGCTATGGTTTATACATTGTGTCAACTTGCAAAGTCTAGCAGCTTAATTAAGTAACTTAGCAGCTCTACATCCTGGGGTATAGAGCACAGTTACCTGGTCATTGTTACAATTTGAGAAGATCAGAAGTTTAACTGAGAGAGCCAGCAGGGAGCCAGGGGTCTTACTTTGTAAACATCCTCATTTTGTCTAAAGGAAGGCAAGGATGTTTGTAAATGCTACACCCACCCTGGGTGGGGGGGTGTCCTGTGTACTATATAAAGGAGGAGAAGAAGCTTGCTCTTGCCCCCCTTTTTACTCTGGCTGCTTTTTGTTCGGCTGCTGCCTTGAAGTGTTGTCCCTGTGCTATGCCACCCTGCCTTGGAGCCAGCTGATTGTGGACTGAAGCCTCCAAAAACTGTAAGCTAAATAAACCTTTCCTTCCCTAATTTTGGGTGTCAGGTGTTTCGTCTCAGCAACAAGTGAAAAGTAACCAAGACAGTGGTTATCTTAGTTTCTTTTTTTTTATTTTTATGTTTATCTCTACTCTTTTTTCTTCTTTTTTTCATTGTTTAGGTTTCTTATGATTATTTTTTGTTTTCTGCTATATGTTTTACTTCTCTTATTTTCTCAACTAACTCTCTTGATTTTTTGACATTTTTATATGAATAAACATTGTCTCCTCTCTTTCTGGTTCACCTGAAATCTTCGTCACTTTCTCTTTCATTCTTTCTCTCCTGTATCTGTCAGTTTCCCAAAACTTGGGTGCTCATCCTTTGCCCTCCGGCCTGGCTTCCACTACATTTGACCTCATTCCTCTCTTTATCTTGCCCTCTATCTCTCCTAAACCCAGCAACAAGGTAAATCAATGACAAAAGAAACCAAAAACTACGTAAGACATGAAAATTAGGCAACACGCATTTGAACAACCAATGGGTCACAGACGAAAGTAAACAGTATCTACAATTAAATGGCAATGCCGATAGAACATACTGGAATTTATGAAGTGCAATGTAATCAGTCCTAAGAGGGAAATTTATAGTGGTAGAATCTTACATTATCAAAACAGAATGAACTCAAGTAAATAATTACTGTTGAACTTAAGTTTTCTAGAAAAAGAAGAACAAATCAAAGGCAAAGCTCATATAAAAGAGGACATTATAAAGATCAGAGCAAAAATTAATGCAGTTGGGTCTAAGAAAACAATACAAAGAATCAAAGAAATGAAGGGTTGGTTCTTTGAAAGATTAAATAAATTGATAATCCCCTAGACATCTTCATCAAAAAGAGAAAAGAGAGTTAAGTAATTCTTAAGAATCTAGTAATTAGGAATCAAAAGAATGAAATCACAATGAATTCTGTGAATATCCAGTTCATCAAAACCTACTTTGAGAACCTATACTCTAATAAGATGGAAAACACAGAAGACAGGACAGATTCCTAGACACATATGAAATGCCAATACCAAGTCTAAAAGATACACAAATTCTAAATAACTAGAAAGCAGCCAATGAAATTGAAAATGTAATTAAAACTTACCAGGAAAGAGAAGCCCAAGTCTTGATTGAGTAATTCTTGAATTCTACAAGAAATTTAGAGAAGATCTAATGCCACTAATGCTGAAACTCTTTAATGCAATTGAAAGGGAAGCAATACTTTCAGAATCATTCTTGGAAGCAAGCATTACCATGATGTCAAACTAGAGGAGGACCCCACTCCCCAAAAAAGACTACAGGACAATCTCGGTAATGAACATAGATGCAAAAATCCTCAGTAAGATACTGGCAAATAGAATGCAGCAGATCATCAATATTATTCACCATGTGAAAGTAGCCTTCGTCCCAGAGGTACAGTGATGGTTCCACATACACAAATTAATAAAAGTAATACACCATATAATTCGTTAAACGAATTAGGACTTTTGTTCCATACATATAGATGTTTGTTAAAAAGTATACTGTACTTCAATTGCTTCAAATATCTTGAATGATTACAAACTGCCATGATTAGCTATTTATATGAAGGAAAATAAATGTGGTACCTCTGCTTAGACAGTTTGTGACTATCACAGCATTTAAGCAGTTTAATGTGAAAATAAACTCCATGAATTTGATCCACCTCAAGAGAACTATGTTTAAAATCTTCACGGGAGTAAATTGTTTTAAAATAAAAAAACCTAATATATGGTAGACAGACAATTAAATCTATGTAAACTAAAACATTTCCTAGCCAAGAATTCTCTCTGAAAAATTGACATGTGATAACAAGTAAAAATTGCTTGAAATTCGTATAGCTTTAAAAATGAGCATTAGATACAAAACAAGATCAGAATGTCTATGTTAGGTACAATGCAGTCACTGAAAACATTGGATATAATGGTCGCTGCATTTGTGTATACATATGTGATTTGCTGAAATGATGCAGATCTCTAATGCCGCATTAGAGAAGAGAGAAAAATTTGGAAGCGCCGCAGCTATATTAGATAGCATAAAATTCGTAAGGGTTCACGTGTTTTTCTCATACTATTCAGACAAATGTAAACAAACTAAATTGAAAGCAACACAGTGGAAATTTGAAAGAATGGAACAAAACACAATACAATGTCATATGTAAATGTAGTTATTATATGTCAAAATCATACACTAGTAATACAAGCCACAAGTTCTCAGAGAAAGTTTGCAATAGGGAAAATAGACCCCGAAAAAACTCGTATTCAGCCACAGGACAAGGAAATTCTTGTGAAACACCTCTTAATATACCATATTTTACCTAGTAAATAAATGTTTAAATTTAAATGCAGTGTATGAGATTAGAAATGCAATTTGTGTGACATGTACACTGTTGCTTCCAGGTTGTATATGGAAGAAATACCATGGTTTTCAATGGAACAGCACAGTCAAAAGAGCCCAATCATACTAATAAGGTGAGATGCCCTCACTTAACTTCCTAGTCCTCTGTAGCTGATCCTAGATTTCTCTAGTTTTCAAAATTGCAATGATCCTGGAAGAAACATATTATACTTTTAAAGACATAACATTGCCCTCTCACCCCCTTTTCTAACTGGGCTTGCATTAAATTCACGCCACAGTCAGCAGTGACCCTACGATGCTCAGTTCAGTAATATTCCACTTCTAAAACAATAAATAAAAACATAAAAGTATTAAGTAAGCCAATCATGAACCCCCTGCAAATTTTAGTCTTTCAGCATATGGTTTAGCTGACTTGGTTCTCAGAATATCAGAAGTTGGTGACTTCCAACCTGAGTCCCTCCTGCAGACACAACTGGACTCCCAGACTGACCTGAATGAGATTTCAGAGAGGAGGGTCTCTGCTTGGAAACCCTGGTTCCTAAATAGCTGAAGATGGAGAGGAAAGCTATGTCCCCAGAAAACACAGTAAGAATAAGTCGAAAGTTGGTCCCTGAGCCAGAATTAGGGCTCTGGATGACACAACCATGTCGTGTCCAGCCCAAGACTGCCCGTTCTGAGGGACAGGCAGAGAGAGCACCTTCAGCTTCTTAGACCTTCTCATTACTCATAAGTCATTTTTGATACTCCAGTTCCTTCCCCATGGGACATTGTTCTGCTCAAGAAAGACAATTTGTCCCTGCACATTCTCTGTTCCCAGGAGGCAAGGTTGAAAATCAAGGGAATATATTATTTATTATTACAACGTGAGTTGTTTGCCTTCCAGTATTCTAACCTTCTAACTGTTAGTGGAACCCTACATTAAAGATGACTCCCCAGTGTAACAGCATGGGAAGTATTTCTATTAGGTCCCTTGCGTCTCCAAACCCTTGACTTGTATTGGGACCATGGCTTCTCACATCTACAGGATATTGTTGTTCTCTTCAAAAAGGAAGAAAATTATGGTTCTTTGATGATAAATCGATGAGTACCGCACTCCTTAGCATCATGTGTTTTCCCCTAGGGCAATTAGGAAAATCACACTAATAGCAAAAGTTAAGTGCTGTCATTTAGTTTTCATTTAAAAACACATTTGGGGAGTCAGCACCATGCAAGGACTGTGGAGGGAAATAATCAGGCCTCACCAGGGCGTGATTCCAGTAAGGAAACCGTATCATCTTCATTGTTTTCTTGGGTTGGGTTTTATTCTCCTTTGCTTTGTTTGATTATGTTAAATCTGATGGCATGAGTAGCTATTTGAAAGATAGCAAGACATGTTACGGTAGCCATGCTGAATTTACTGTTGGCTTGTTTTGGAGTCCTTTATTGCATTCATTGTTTCACTTTTATTGTTTCTATTCTATTCTGTGCTGTTCAATTTATACTATGTCCAAAGGTATCTGCAGTTATTCTGAAGACAACAAAAGTCATTATGATAATTATTGTTGATTTCATAAGGTCTTGAGGTCCAGTATCACTTCTACTGGTTTATTTTGATTGTTTTTACTCTGTTTTATTTTCCTTGGTTTTATCCTCTTTAAAATAAAAATGAATAAATAAAAGAAATAAAATTAAAAACACATTTGATAATTATCAATGATATGTTTGAATCCTTTTATGCATGCTGCCTTCAGGTTAGAACCATATAAACATTTGATTTTTTTCTTATTATACTCCATTCAGCTGAGTACAGTGATGCATATGTGTAGTTCAGACTACTGAGGACACTGAGGCAGGATGATAGATAGTGCAGGAGTTCAAGGCCAGCTTGAGCAGCATAGAGTGTATGTTGAACCATGCCTTCATTCTTGGGATGAGCCACAATTGATCATGGTGAATAATCTCCTTGATGATTTGCTGCATTGTTTGCTAATTCCTTATTGAGAAATTTTGTATCTGTGTTCACTAGTGAGATTTCCCAGTACTTCTCTTTTTTCTAAGGTCTTTCTTTGGTTTTGGAATCAGAGTAATGCTTTCAGGAATGAATAGGGGAGTATTCCTTCCCTTTCAATTTTATTAGAGTTGAGGAGTATTGGCATTAAATTTTCTGTAAATTTCCTGTGGACTGCAGCAGTCAATCTATCATGACATGGACATTTCCTAGTTCATATTTTTAATTACATTTTCAATTTTATTAAATTATATTGTGTTATTTAGAATTTGAAATCTATAATAGTCACTTTTTGACCTTTTCACTCAAAAAGATTTTTCAACACACTTTACTTCATGCCCTTATTCCTGAGACAGTGCAAGAAGGAGATCAGCTTTGAAATGGACAAGATTTCCACCACCAAGGCTATTACAGTTGAGTGAGAATTTTGGGTAATGGCAGAAGTGAAATGGACACATCAGCTTGTGCAATAAAATTAGGCATCAACTGAAAGGTGACACTCACAGATGGAAAATGCTTTACCTCCCCTGAATGGATGACATTGCACATATGGAGGAAACTATCGTGAAGTAAATGATACCAGCAAGGGGAAAGCAAGCAAGGAGCACAGTTCAACAAATCACCACACTATTAAGAAGGATGTTAAGGCAGGCACGTGGATCACCTAGATAAATAACGGAAAATGTGGGATTTCCAAGGAGTACAGAATGACTGCGCAGTGAGACCCATTTCAGGGATCTGACCTCCAGAAAAATAAGGCCATAAATGGATCTGATACAATGTAATGTCAACTTGTGATAGTATCAACAGGAATCAAACACTGTGCAGTTATTTACCAATAAAAATTTATTTGCAAGAATTGAGTTTTAGTCTTTCGAACCATTCATTTAGCCTCCACTGTGCAATGATCATTTGTGCTGAAGAACTTTGTGCAAAATTTCTGGCACAAAGAATTTCCTGTTGCATAAATATACATGTGGTACTAATCCGTTGACTGGGATATTGAAATAGGACACATAGCCCATTATTAACACGAACAACATCCATTCAAGTTTAAACTTTCACCTAAATCTCTACATTCTTTTTCATTTGTTTTCATTTATGATCTTTTTAGTTCTATTCTCTTTCTTTCAAATTTTCCCTCAATATAAATGATAGAATTAAACATGATTCTGTAGATATATATGGCAAGCTGTGCACAGGATGAAGAAAAAAGTAACAAAAACACAACAGTTTTTCATACTCACTTTACTTACTGTGAACATTTTCTTTAGGCTCAGCAAATCTCCCATACATTTTATTTTTCTTGGCAATATCTAATTTGTATGTATTTTCCCACACCACCTTCAGAAAAAAGTTAACTGAGGCTCAGGGATGTAAGCAAAAGACAGCGAAATGTCCATTGTCAAGGTAAAGTAGCTAATGTTGAGTGGAAAATTACTAGCAGCTAACGTTGCCTACTAAAGTCTGGTGAATGTGATAAAGTTCATACATCTATAAGGTCCCTAGCAAACAGGATCTTAGAGAGACATAAGCTGTGAGAAAGTCTTGGGTGTGAAATGTAGGCATGAGTAAGAAAGGGGAAAAAAAAGCATAGAACATTCCATCTACATGCAAAATGGCCAAGGTTAAGTGAAAATATAAAGCAAGGTCGCAGAAATTTCTAAAAAGGAACATCAGTTTTGGAGAAAATCTAAAAGAAAAAAACTAGTGTTTTTTTGTTTTGTTTTGTTTTGTTTTGTTTTGGTACCGGGATCAAACTCAGAACATTGCACCTGCCAGGCAGGTGATTATGCAACTAAGCTAAATCTCTGGCTTTATTTTTTGATACATGTTCTCACTATGCAGTTTAGGCTGGTCTTGAACTCACTTTGTAGCCCAGGATGATCTCAAGCTCACAAGGATCCTCCTGCCTCAGCCTCTCAAGTGCTGAGATTAGAGGCATACACCACCAGGCCTGGCTCAAAAGACAATTATGATGAAATTAAATCTCAAATTTGAAGGAGGTCTGGGGAACTGCCTTGTACAGAGAAAAAGAAAACTAAGGCTACTTCTGGGAAGGTTGTGCCCTCACAGTACTCAGCTAATGAGGAACTGGGGGAAGGAACCTCCTAAATTACTCACTGTAACTGGCGAAGATGTCCCAGGCTTGTGAGACTGAATTGAGAGCCACATTTTCACTGCAGTTTGTGCAGTGAGTCCACTCCTCACAGTACAAGTGAACACATTTCTCACAGGGACGTTAATGATTTTTAAATGAATTAGTTAATGAACTAATAAAATTGAACACATAAAATGAACACATAAAATTACATTCAGTTACGGTGGACCCTCTGATGTTGCAATATATGTACACACTGTGTGCTCACGGGACATTAATGATTTTTAAATGAATTAGTTAATGAACTAATAAAATTGAACACATAAATGAACACATAAAATTACATTCAGTTACTGTGGACCCTCTGATGTTGCGATATATGTACACACTGTGTGCTGTTCTAATCACAGTAAGAGTATCTATCTCCTCACATATGTATTATTCCTTGGTGGTGAAAAGGAGTCTTCCAGATGTTTTAAAACTATACCGCATGTTATCATTACCTATAGTTGTATTACAAACAATGATATACTATTACAAATATTTTCCCTGAAATCCATCCAGCCGTGCAAACTTGGCACTCCTCTCAGAAACTGGTAGGTCCCTGCCCAGCATGCCCAATCAGCTGGGAGCATTTGGGTAGGTACTTTGGGGCCTGATTGGGCCTCGCCCATTGACCCCGAGTGACCAGAGAGCCACCTGCACACAGTGGTGGGATCCGAAGGCCTGCACAGCAAACCCCATCCAGCTGTGCAAGCTTCTCACCTTGCTTGCAACCTGGTAGGTCCACACCCAACAACCCCAACCAGCTGGGGAGCTTTGGTGCACCACATGGCATGAGCTGAAGGCCTGCACAGTGTACTCCATCTAGCTGTTCAGCCTTGGAATGCCACTCAGAACTTGGTAGAGTGCTGCCCAAAGGTAGGGGAGCTTTGGAGGACCACGTGGGTTTGCTGAAGGCCCACACAGCATACTCCCAACATTTAAAGGGTCTTTGAGTGCCACTAGCAATCTGGTTAGGCTTGATCAATGAGTCCCCCACTCAACAGGGGAAACTGCCTGCAGTAGGGACAGATATGCTTAACTGAGGAAGCAACTGAAACCTTGCATTCAGCTTCTCCAGGGGAATACAGGAAAATGACAAATGCACGATCAAAATGCAATCTCAAACCTCCATTCGACCCCAAACAAGCCTAGGAGACATGGATATAGAAGGAAATATAAGCCATACACCTGAAACTTCTGAAAATATAGCAACTGAAGTAAATAAACAAGTTCATGAAGCTGTAAAGCAACTCAGATCAGAAATAATCTCCTAGTTAAAACAGGAAATGATAAGCATAATAAAAGAAATGCTGAAAACATCTAAAGAAGACATAGTTGAAAAAATTGAGGAGCACTGCAAAAAAACGGAAACCTTGAATGAACAATATAAGAAATAAAAAGAAAACATGAAACAGATTCAGAGATATCCAGGAAATCAAAATCTCAATCAAAAGCTGGCAAAACCACCTCAATGAATGTGAAAGTAGACCTTCAGAACTCGAGGACAAGATTGCAACTAGTGAACAGGAAAGGAAAGATCTTTTAAAAATAGCAAGGAATCAGTTGCAAGATGATGCAAGGAAAAACAATATAAGATAGATATGTGTGAACGAAAAAGGTGACGACACAACTAATACTAAACACTATTTACAGAAATAATAGCTGAAAATTTTCCAACCATGTGAAAGAAAACTGACATGCAGATAAGTGAAGCATATGGAACTCCAATTAGCCATAACCAAACTAAATATACACCCACATATATAATAATCAGCACCCCAGAAATTCAACATAAGAACAGAATATTAAAATCTGTTAGAGAAAAGAGACAGAGTACTTATATGGAAAAACCCGTCAAATCACAGCATACTTCTCAACACAAACAATGAAATCAAGAAGAGCATGGAGTGAGGTATTTTAAATTCTAAAGGAAAATGAGTTCCAATCCA
>RJWM01039972.1:0-15785 GCA_004363535.1 Dasyprocta punctata
TACCTATTTATAAATTTATGTCTTTTTCCCTTTTCCTTCCTTCTTTCCTCCTTTCCACTTAGAATACATCTTGCTGTCTTTAAAATAACTGCCCATATCATCAGGCCTGATACAATCAGGCCCAATAGTTCAGAATAAAACCAATAAAATTAAAACAGCGATCACAGAAAAGAGAAACAAAAAGCTAAAGTGTCCAACAAACAACAACAACAAATCTGATACTGTAACATTATAGGTTTACAAAATGAGATGATTGGAATTTGCCAGTTGTTGTAGCATTGTATATTGTTACCTTCAAAGGGGTTGCTCAGATTAACAGATATAGACATGTAAAATTGATCTAATCATATGAGTATCAACTGTTCTCTCTCAATAGTTAATGCATTTAGTAGTATAGTCATTTTAACCATCTTATGTATACCCTCATAAAAATCTATCTTTTTCCTTTTCCCTTCCTTCTTTCCTCCTTTCCCCTTGTAATACCTCTTGTTATCTTCAAAACAACGGCCCATACCATCGGGCCTAATACAGTCAAACCAAATAGTACAGAATAAGACCACTAACAAATAAAACAATGGAAGCAAAACATAGTAATAAAACGTTGATTTCTATAATGCCTCATATTATCTTCTAAGCAGTTGCCTATATCATCTGTTATAATACAATCAAACAAACCAAAATAGGTTAAAATCACCCAAAACAGAACAATGAAAGTAATACTGGTTTTCAAAACAAGGTGGTCAAATATCAATAAATGCTACCCTAATGTATTTTGTTATCTTTGAAATAGCTGTCTATGTCATCATATATAATAAAATTAGGCAGGTTGAGGTAGAATAGGATCAAACTAAAAAGTTCATTGAAAACAATACTGGACTCAAATCTTGATGATGGATTATTCAGTTGTCTGCCCCACTCAGTGATATCCCTCTGCTGCTGTTTCTGGAGCTGCGGATTTTTTTATCTCTCTCTAAAATGTCCTGCAGTATTCTTTGTAGGGTTGGCTTGAATATCATAAGTTCCTTTAGTTGTCCTTTGTTGTGGGAGTATCTTGTTTCTCTGTTGATTTTGAAAGATAGTTTTGCAGGGTACATCAATCTAGGTTGGAAGCTGTTTTCTTTCAGGGCTTGAAATGCTTTACTCCAAGTTCTTCCTGACCTGACGGTTTGTGTTGAGAAGTCTGTCGTGATTCTGATGGGTTTTCCTTGGTAGGTGATCTGGCTTTTTTCTCTATTAGCTTTTAATATTCTGTATTTGTGTTGAATTTCTGGAATTTTGATCATTATATATCTGGGTATAGGTATATTTTGGTCATGTTTAGCTGGAGTTCCATATGCTTCACTTATCTGAAAGTCACTTCCTGTTCCCATGCTTGGAAAGTTTTCTGAAATTATTTCTGTAAATAAGCTTTTAATATGATTTGTATTGACCCCTGCTTTTTCACTCACACCTTTTATTCTTAAATTATGTTTCTTTGTGTTGTCTTGCAGCCGTTGTATTGTTACTTCCAGGTTTCTTGTAATTTTTAAGAGATCTTTCCTTTCACAATCATAAGCTGCAAACGTGTCTTCAAGGTTTGAAAGTCTATCTTTAGTTTCCTTCAGGTGGTTTTGCTAACTTTCATTGGAGTTTTTGAATTCCTGGTAATCTCTTTGAATCTGTTTCATGTATTCTAAATCATTTTTGTATTGTTCATTCCAGGTTTCCCTCATTTTCCTATGCTCCATTTTTTCATCTATGTCTCCTTTAGGGATGCTTAGCAATTCTTTTATTATGTTTTTCATTTCTTCTTTTAGTTAAGTTAGTATTTCTGTTCTGATTTCTTTTATAGCCTCATGAGGTTGTTTCTTTACTTCAGTTGTCATCACCTCAGAGACTTTAGTTGTGGGACTCCCGACCTCTTCTGCGTTTCCTTCTCCTGGATTTGTTCTTGGATTGGAGGCCAGAGACTGCCTTTTGCTTCTTTGTCTTGACATATTCCTGGTTTGCTCTGGACAAGTGTGTACCGGGGATTTTGTAATTTCTCTAAGGTTACACTGGTTCTTCTAGTCAGTGCTGATTGTGGATATCTGATGGTTACCACTGGGTGCACTGTTAGAGTGCTGTCTGCTGCATTTCCCCAGCCTGCCTTGGCTCCCTGATGGCTGGTGTGATGCGTGCAGGGGCTGGCCACCACCTGTGAACCTGGGCTGGTCACCCGCAGACTCTACCACCATTCCTGGAGCACGTGCAGAGCCGCCATCTCCAGACCAAGCCAGCCACCTGCAGGGACCCTCCGAGGTGGCCCCCAGTATATGCGCATGAGCAAGGCTCAGCTTGAGCAACCTGCACCCAATTAGGAGTCTGGTGGGTCTGTGCCCAGCTAGGAGTTCCCAGCCCATTTCCAAGATGTCTCTCCATCGATCTCCCCTTCATGTGGGAGGGTGCAGACCTCCACACTCACAATTCTCCAGGTCTGCGCTCCCTGTCCACTGCCTCTCTCCTCCAGTGGTGCCTCTCTGGGCAGAGGCCTCCAGGGTCGCCACCTCTGCCTCCATCACAGCTGTGGCACATTAATCGCATGTCCCCAGGTTCCAGCAACTCATTGCACAGAGTGTGTCCGGCTCTGGGCAGAGGCATCCTCACCTACCACTTTCCTTGTTTGAGTGCTGCTTTTTACTCTTTCTGTGGGCTTCAATTCTCACTTTAGATTCTTCCTGGGTCCAGAGGACCCGCCTTCCTCCTTCCTGTCTTCCCCATTGCTATATTCCAGCATCTGGACAATATCTTTCAGGGAGGCCACTTACCCTGCTGTTCACCATTCTGCCATCTTGTCACACCCACCTTCCCAAAAACCTTTTAAACAGATCTCTATCCACCTCTTAGAAATGAAATATTAAATTTGGTTTTTATTTTTTTTTCATTACTACAGGTTTGTGACACAGAATAATTACATTCAGCTTCCAGCATCAGTTATATACTCACCCATCTTAATAATTTTTATTTCCCCATCACATATCACCCTGTCTCCCCCATTCCCAGAGGAGAAATAGATTTGTTTCGTTGTTTCATAACTATTAAGTAGGATTTTGATTCATAAACTGCATTTGCAATATACATGATCATAGAGTAAAGGGTGGGCTTGAACATTGTTCCAAATAACAAAGAGTTGAAAAGGAAGGTTTTCTTGCAGATAGAATTTAGGGTTCTCCTGTTTATATGAAGGAAAATCTACATAAAACACAAAGCAAATCTTTCAGTCCACTGCAAAACTCCAATAGTATGCAGCGACTGTGTAACTCTCCTTTCTTTCATGCAGTATGTCCTTTACATAAACCAGTATTGTAGGTCTTATGATTTAATGCAACATATCCACTATAGGAAGACTGAACTTTAATGTTAATTTTTTGCCACTATTGAAACACATTAAAAGACCTCAGACAAGTAAGTTCCTGTTCAATCCATGTCTATACTTCTGCTAATTGGCTATCTGTTTTTCCCAAGTTTCCCTCTATTATGGGTCTGCATACAGAAAATTAACATCATTGAATCTATATTGATGTAAATTGAGTATTTATTATATTTTTATGTAATTCAACTATAAAATCATATCCAAATTTGTGATCAAGTTATCTATACCCTGTGAGGATCTATCCCATAGGTGGGTTGTGGAAAGATTCAATGACCAGAATTCCCACATGGACCATATTTAACAACTTCTATCAAGACAGGACATGAAAATGTTGCACTAAAGACTTTACTAGGTGATAGCACACACACACACACACACACACACACACACCCCGATAGAGCAAGAGAAGGAGAGATAGAGAGAGAGACAGACAGAGAGAGAGAGAGAAAGCTCCAAAACCTGAAGCCAACATCTTCTGCAGTGAGAGAAATATTTTCTTAATGAGTAAAAATCAGAAGCCATTTGGCAAGTTTGTTGCATTTGGGTCCAGGATGACAATGGCTTTTTGTGATGTTGTGGTAAGACTTCACACATGGAAGAATAAAAAAGGGAGTCTCTTTTACTGTATTTCTAGGAGCACCATATTTCAATCTGTGTAAATATTACAGAGAGCTAAGTTAGGTAGAATTATTGTATTTACTCACATAGGGGTGGACCCTCGACAGATTCATGCAGAAGATGAGATCACATTACAGCTGTGGCTGGAGGCACATCTATTAAAAGACAGGCCTCAAAATAAAGACAGTACCACTAAGCGTATATACTTCCTAAGGGAATAAGATAATTGGCATCATGTGTTCCAATGTAGTCCAGATAGACATCAGATGGCCAGGTGGGTGCCCATGATCTCCTGGTGCATCTCTTCCTAAAAAGGTCTTTGTTCCTTCCAGGTACACTTGCTATATAACCTGCTTCCCCATTGCATCAATGTGATCTAAGAGGCTATACTTCTAATCCTATTGGTTGATCACAGTATTGACCCACACTGTACCCACCTTTTGATTTTGTTCCATAAAACTTCTTTTGAGAAGTGTGTTCTTTGGCAACCCAGTATTGGGTACCCCTTGCCTCTCAGGAGTTATCTCTGTCAATAGATTTTTTTCAACTCTTAAACTTTGGTGTTCCTAAGAAATAATTCTTTGGTTTTGGAGAAAGCTAACATGGTGTACTTGACATCTAGCAGTTTGGGAGTTGTATTATTTTCCCACTAGTGCGACTACGTGGAATTAAAAGTCTACAACTGGGTAGGAGGGGGAATGTACACAGTCAGTTTCATGTGCTTTTTTCAGGACACCTGAGGACTGCAGACTCAGAAAGTCTAGAACACAGCCTATGTGAGAATTTCTCTTAGGGTGCTGCTGAAATCAGAGATCACCTCTTTTCTGGCTAATTGCTCACTTTACTAATATCACTGAGCTACATCCACAGCCCATTCTGCCTCTGTGTTAGATATTCACATTAGGGTGGTGACTTCTTTGATTACAGATAATTCCTCATTGTGGAAATATTTCAGCCAGCAAACAAAGAAAGAGTCAGAATATTAGCCTTTGTTACTGTTGATATATTAGTGGATTTAGGTAATAATTATTTCAATCAGTAAGACAGGCAATATACACTAGCACATGAAAATACTTAATGATACTTGCAACAGCCTAACACTCTAATCAAATTTCTAGACTAGAGATTGAAAAACTTTTTGTAAAGCATCAGATTACAAACATGTCAGGGCTTTGGGCCACATGGCCTCTGACCAGTGCTCATTGCAGGGTTCAAAGCACAAAAGCACGTGAATGAATGGCTGTGCTCCAATAAACATTTAGTCGTGAAAACATGAAACATGAAGAATTTTGCCCCAAACTGTGTTTTTCCAAACTATGCCCCAAAAAACTTTTATTCTATAATGATTTTCCTGAAGACACCTTTAGGGAAAGATTAATTAGTATTGCTTAGGTCTGGGATGCCCCAGAATGGCCAAAGTACTGACAACTTGGTCCCCAGTGCAGTGCTATTACTTTGTTGGGACCCATGGGCACCTGGGACTTCCCTACATGAAATTTTGTGGCCCTGGCTCCCTCCTGTCTTTCTCTGACACTTCCTGTCTGTAGCTGAGCTTTACCGCTCTGCCGTGCTCTCCTGCTGTGGTGCACCACCACTAACCCACAGAAATGGGAATAGCTGGTGAGGATTGGAGCCTCCAAAAGTATAAGGTAGCATAGAACTTTTCTATTTATAAGTTTATGTCACTTGTTATAGTGACACAAACCTTTGAAAATGCAACAATGATTTCTTTCCACTTTATTCTCCATAAGTAACTACGCATGAAAAATAATAGTTGTCAAACAATGAATTCTGTATTTCAAAATATATAGGAAAGAGTTTTTTGAATGTTTTGCCAAAAAATGTTAAATGTTTCAGGAGTACATGTGCTAATTATACTTCATTGATCATTATATTTGGTTAATGCATATCAAAATATTTGTAACACATGAAAAGTTATCATTACAAAGGTAAACTGAAAATTAAAAAATTAATTTAGAAGAAATTCTTAACCATCAAATTAATTTTTGGGGGGCATACTTTCACTGCATAGTTGAGACATTTCTGGATACTTTAGAACCTCAAGCTGGCCTCATACCTGTTGTAATCCTCCTCCCTGTGCCTCCTAAGTGATGTGATTATAGAAGTGCACCACCAAGTCAGAACTTGGGATGGGCTGTGGTTGGGGAAAGATATACAGAAAGAAATATGAGTCAAGGAAAGGAATGTAGCATAAAGAATCAGGTGGGAAAAACTATCTGTTTTGGTTTTTTATGACTTCCGTATTTTCCACCAGTCCCATCAAACACATGAAGCCAGAAAATATTGCCAATACTTCAAAATTTATTCTGTGAATGTCTGATTATCCACACCTGCAGTACCTGTTTTTGGATTGTTTCTGTTCATGTTCCCGGTCACAGTGCTCGAGAACCTGCTCAATGTCATAGGGCACCAGCACTGACTCCCACTTCTATAACCCCATGTATTTCTTCTTGTCCAACTTGTCCTTGGCTGACATCTGTTTCATCTCCATCGTGGTCCCAAAGGTGATTGTGGACATCTCAACCCACAGCAGAGACATCTCTTATGTGAGATGCATGATGCAAATGTCACTATTGGATGTACGGGTGACATGGGTCTGAATGCGAAGGCCTGTGACTGGTTGTAGCCATCTGTCACCTGTGAGGTACAATGTCATCATGAACCGCAATCACTGTTGGCTGCTGGTTCTGTTTCCTCTCCTCATCAGTGACCTGGTCACCCTGCTCCACGCCTCAATGACACTGTGTCTTACATACTTTTCTGATTGCTGAAACAAAATATCCAACACTCAAAGTCAAAAAGAGAAAATGTTAATTTTTGCTCACAGTCTGTAGATGTTTCAGTTTATACTTGGCTGGCTCCAAAGTAAGGTGGCATGAAAGAAGGGCGTAGCAGAAGAGAAAGAGTCCATAGCAGGCAGAAGACAGCAAAGGCAGAAAATAAAAAGCAACAAGGGACAAGGGGCAATTCCAGGTTCTTCCTGTCCCTTTATATTCTATCTAGGTTACACTATGTTAGGGAGGGTAGCACTCAATCTAGCACTACTCCAAGCCAATCAGTGGTCTAATTTAGTAATCACACACCCTTAAGTCCAGCTCATACACTGTAGAGCCAACCATCTCTGAAAAGACCCCAGCTATGAACTCATGGGGCCTAGGGGGCACATTTAGAGAGAAGCCATAAAACACTCCTGCCAGTCTCCTGCACAAATCTGGAGATACCCTACTTATTTTGTGAACTGGATCATATTCTCAAGCATGCCTGTTCTGACATTCTCATCAACAGTAACCTGGAGAATTCATTGACCAGCCTGGTTCATACTGTTCTCTTCCCTGCATTAATTTTTTCTTATACTCATACTGGCTCCTCTGTCCTGAAAATTCCATCTGCTGGTGGAATCGTCACCATTTGTGTGCCAAATTTAACAGTCATTTCCTTGTTCTATGGGTCAGGTTTTGGAGTGTACCTCAGTTCTGCCACCACTAATTCCTCCAGGAAGAGTACAATAGCCTCAGTGATGTATCATGCAGAGACCCCCATTAGGAACCCCTTTATCTACAGCCTGGGGAAATCCTGAGGGTTTCAGGGAAACTCACCTCTAGAGCAACATCTTTCGATTGATATATCAGAAGCTTATAGTACTGGAGCAAGTCAGAGAATAAGATACAACGAGTAGTTTGTAAAGATTCACTAATGGCTTTGAATGTAGCAGGACAGAGACCAAATGAAACAGACTGAGAATTTTAAAATCAGACCTCTTGGGTTTAAATTCTACCTGTGTTGTGCCATAGCTATGTATTATGGTTTAGATCAAAAGTCCTCCCAAAACCGCATGTGTTCAGAGGTTGGTCTTTTGAAGGATGATGAGCTTATGGGCGTACTGTACTCAACACTGGGTTAGTCCACTGAAGAGTTCAGGACTGAATTTGCTGTTAAGGGTGGCATCTGCTTGGAAAACACTGAACACTGAGCCCTGACTGGAAGGATGCATCTCCCTTTCCAGCTTCTCCCTGCTTCTTGGCCACCATTATGTGAGCAACTGACCTCTGCCAGGCCCTTCTACCATGCCCTTTCTTCCACGCAGATGACTGACTATGAACTGAATCCTCTGAAGACTGACAACCAAAATATACCTCTCCTTTCGGTTGTGGGTGTTGGGTATTTTATCTCAGTAATGGGAAAATGACTAAGACATTTTGTGTACTTTGATAATTCATTTCAAATTCATAAGTTTGCTTGCTGATTACATCACACATAGTCTTCAATAGCAACAGATGCTTTGACTCATAGTGCACTGCAAAATATTATGGTGGATGGCTCCATAAAATTAAAGAGGGCCTAACCACTTTTTGTTACCTAATGATGTTGTAGGCCATGGTAACAAAGAGTGCAATGTGCTACTTGTGGTGATGCTAGTGTATACAAACTGCTGTACTACCAAATTGTATCAGAGTGTGGCACATGCTGTTATAAAGTATAGAATATTGATAATGACAGTGAACATATTTGTTCCTAGCTGATGTATTTACTGTAGGACCCATGTTATTGCTGTTTCAGAATACACTGCAATTTAGAAGAAGTTTATCATACATATGTCAGGTAACACAATGTCATGTTACAATGGCTGTGGTCTTGTACACCTGCTGTGTAGCTCATCTCTGGCATCATTTTCTCTTGTCTGTGATCTAATCTCATGTGGTTTTCTTCATTATGACCTGGGAGGTGTAAGCTATTTGTTTGTCACACTAGGTATGTAAGTATGTATGTATGTATGTATGTATGTATCACTTGAGACAAGGTCTCATTATTTAGTTCAGGGTGGCACTGGATTCAGTACTTAGTGTATGCTGGCCTGCAACTCAGGCAGTCTACCTGCCTCAGTCTCCTGAGTGCTGGATTACAGGCATGTGCCACCAAGCATGGCTTTATGTTAATTTTTCTGTATTTCCTGACAAACACTTTTTATAATGTATATGTCCGATATGAGTAGGGGTGCTTCAGTTTGGTTGTATTTCTGTACATTTTACAATTCCTTGTTGTATGCTTTTAATGTATGTGTAGAAATGTGTAACTCCATGACTTTGTATCTGGAAAAACACCTACATAAACGCTGGACTCAACAATCAAGAAAAAAACATTCTCAGAACCATCAGCCAACCATTAGTGTTTCCTTTCAGTCATTCATCTCTCTGATTTCTGCCACTGGATGGTAAGTACTCTCTGAATTCAAGCCATTTAAACTTTTTTCCCCTAAGGCAGTCTTGCTACTTTACCCTTGGCTGCCTTGGATTCACTATGTAGCCCAGGTGAGCCTCAGATTCATGATCCTTCTGCCTCAGCCTTCTGCGTGCTATGATGACTCCCATGCCCAATAGATTCATCTCTTAGAAATTAGCTTTATTGAGATGTAATTTATAGCCATAACAGTGGCTCATTTAAAGTGAAAGACAAATAATTACTGGTAAATTTACAATTATATGTACACTTACTAGACAGCATATGAAAGTTTGTGTGTGGTTTATCCTGCTCAACATTGTGTTTATGAAATTAGATATTTTGTATAGTGAGAGTGTGCTGTCATTCCACCAATTGTTCTACTATGTGACTGCACAGCTTTTCATTCAGTTGTTTTGGGCATCGTGTTGTTTAGAGCTATTTTACAACTTAGTACCACCATGGAAAGTTTTGTGCATGTCCTCTGGAGGTATTTTGGTTGGATGTGTATTTAGGAGTGGAAGTTTGAGTTAGTTAGGACACCTATTAAATACTGACAACAAATTCTTAAAATAGGTGCTACCAATTTACACTTAAGCTATCTAGCCTATCTATGCCACTGTCTGTCTTTTTCATTTTTGCCCTGTTGACCATTATATTCTGCTTAATTTTTTGTTTGTTTGTTTTTGTGACAAACTTTCACTACTCAGATCAGATTGCTTTGAACCTGCTATGTACCCTAGACTGGCCTTGAGTTTTAATTCAGAGTACTTCTCCTGTCTCAGCCTCCTGAGTACTGGGATTTCAGGTGTGTACCAAAACTCCCAACAAGTGTGTTCTGATGTCTGTCTTTCAGGTAATCTCTAAAAGCTTCCCCAGGTAAGCAGTCATTGGCTTTATCACCTCCTTGGTGTGATAGTTCCTGTCTCATTCAAGAAGGCACTTTAATTAAAAAAAGAGAAGCATTTCTGAAAGTGATACTTTGAGCTTGGTCCCATGATGCACTGTGTGCATAGCTGAATTTTTCTCTCTGGTGTGCCATGAGGTTCCAGTTGTCTAATGCTTTAGTGATTATAATAAGTTGTTTCAGAAGAATCTGTTGAGCTTTCTTGAGGTTATTTCATAGGATTGAAGACTAAGACCTCAGAGAGGTAAAGGAAAACCTGGTCGTTAGAGAATGAGATGTACTTTAGCTCTCAGGGTCAGGACATCTCTGATCTGTGCGCCTTGAAGATTTGAGCTGCCCTGGGGAATAAATGCCAGTCCGCCATGGCTAAGGAGAAGCATTGAATATAGAACTCTGGGGTCCATCATGATGACCAATAGTCAACATAAAACCCCATCTCAGTAGCTCTACGCAGGTCTAAAAACGCATACCGTAGTCTGCCTCCAGAGATGATATCTCTGTGTGGGAGCTTGTTGCCTGTTGGCTCATCTGGGGATGCAATTTTCATCACCATCTTTCAATATCCAGAGAATAAATGCAGAATTCGTTTTGATGTCTTCACGGTAATATGTTTGGTTAATAATTGTTATGAAGTTTTGAAATGTCTCCCTTTTTTCTCCTTTACTTTCTTTCTCTCTGCTCATTTCATTTTTCTGTTTCCATTTGCTTCATTCTCTCCCTCTCTTCGTTCTGCTCCTACCTTTCTTTCTCCACCTTTCCTCTTTACTTCCTCCATTTTTTTACACATATGATGAGGTAAGAAAAAATCTTTTTGTTTTAGTTAAAAATGAGACTCTGAACTAATTTTTGACTCTCTTAATATGTGTTTCTTCACTTTCATGTGCTTTGCAATCAACTCTTACATGCAGCTCTTATTCTGTCTTCTAAATTCCAGAGACTCTTTCTTTACCTAAGTATAAATCAGCCCCTTCAAAAATATATTCTGTAATTTTTTGGTGTCTTTAATTTTTGCCAGATGAGGTTTTGGTGTGATGTGTTCAGCTTCTCAATTTATGTATTTTTGGTTCCAGATTTCACCCTTAGAGAACTCAGCTCTGTAATTTTTTCCCTGTGGGGCTGTGAGTGTAGCTCAGTGATAAACCTTTTGCCTAGCATGAAGAAGTCCCTGAGTTTGTTCAGTTTCTTGCTTTGTAATTTAAAAAAAACCATATATGGACAGTTAGCATATCCCTTCCTGCATACACTTATCATTTATTGGTGGTGAGAGCATTATATGCCTCCAGTTACTCTGAGATAAGGAATACAACTTTAATACAGTTTACATCCTGAGCAAGTGAACACTAGCACTTGATTGTGGGCTGCAGGTGAGGAGGATAAGCCCATGGCCATCACTAAACTACCATTCCAGTCTTTCTGTCTTTTTTAGAACTAAAAACAATGTATTATGAAATATTTTCAACTAAGTCAAATGTACATTGAGCAGTGGAATACACAATCATGTAACCACCTTCCAGCATTAATTAATTTATCTTTATCAGTTAGTTCAACACCATCAAATATTTTACATGATACGATTTAATATAGTACCCCAAACACAGAAAAGCCTCTGTATTCTTGAGCCCTTCCTTGTCTTCCCAGGAACCACCAATCTGAATTTTGATGACGTTTCACCATGTTTAGCTTAACAGTATTAGTACAAGCCAATGTGTTATAGGAAAACAAAAACAAGTTCCCATTGATGTGTGAATATTTTTAACATAAATTCAAAACTGCTTGAATAAGTGTTGATAAATAGAGGATATAGGTGTTAAACTAAAAATGCTGAGGTGTTGAATTGAAAACATAGGATAATATATATATATATATATATATATATATATATATAACTTAAACATGTGATGTGAAATATTACATAAGAGGATATTAGTGAATATGTCATATATCATATAAAGCATCCTAAGAAATAATATCATGGTTAGCCTTGAGGAAGGAAGGTGATGGTTGATATAGTACAGGAAAAATACACTGAGATTCAAAGAACATCTGCAGTTTTATTTATTTTTGTTAAAAGTTTGAAGCAAGTGTTGCCCACAGTATTTGAATATCCTGTCATGGTGGTTAATAGGTTTGAACTCTTCATTGATGCTGTTTAACTTTCAGTGATGCTTGAAACCTAGTTTAATAAAATTGTTGTGGTTTGTGTCTGGATGTCTGCCCAAAGCCTCATGCAGTCATGGGGGCTGTCTTCTAGAATTTGAGATTGATTCATGGTTCAACGTTGGTATTATGGGTGTGAGTGCTACACCGACCCTAGGGTTGGTAGCCTACATACCATGTAAGGGACAGAAAGAATCTTCTCTGCATGCTCCTCCATTTTCCTCTTGTTGCCTTTGCTGTCTTCCAACGCCATGAACTGTTACCTCTCTGCCACGCCACCCTGCCTTGGAGACAGCTGATTATAGACTGAAACCTCAACAAACTGTGAGCTAAATAAACCTTTCCCTCTTTAATTTGGGGTGATGGATATTTTGTCTCAGGTTCGAGAGAAAAATAATACAAAAATGAACAGCAGTTAATTCTTTCAAAGGTTATTTATATTTGTATAAATCTCATAAGGTTATAGGTACCATCACATTCATAACCTTTTTCACATTTTTGTAACTTTATTTTTTGAGAAAATAAAAATAGAACACGATTTCATAACTAAATAATGAAAGTAAGAATAGTAGATGCACTATCTATCATTATCTTCAGTGACTCAGGATACAAGACAGACAAAAGAGATTCCATCTATGAAGAAGAAAGAAACAGATAATAGCACAAAATTTTCTTCCCAATGAGTGAGGTGTAGGTAGTAGCGTAAATGAAAAATGTAGTATATGTTAAAACATTTCAAAACAAGTCAGACTCACAAGGTTAAATAATATATGATTTCTCTTATATACACATAAAGAGCAAAATAGAAGATAATTAAATAAATAGGGAGAAGTTCAATTTCCCAAATTTCCTAATTGCTGTTTTCTCATCATCTTTAAACTTAATTTTAAATGTGCAGAGCTAATTTATTCATTTTGAACATCTAAACATTTATTACGTCCAGGTGCAGTGGCCCATGCCTATCATTCCAGTACTTTGGGAATCAGAGGGGTCACAAGCTTGATAGAGCCCTGCCTGAGCAACTAAGTGATTTAGAAGACACTGTTTCAATAAAACAAAATACAATACAATACAATACAATACAATACAATACAATACAATACAATAAAACTGCTGAAGATGTAGCTCACTGAAAAGGCCTTGGATTAAGTTACCAGTAGTACAAAAAATAAAGTATGATGAATTTCAAGAGTATTCTTTATGATGTAATTATACTAAAACTGTACATGAATAATGTTAAATAACATGGAATTCCTTGGCTCTGTTATATCTTACCTACTCCTATGCTGATCTTTTTTTAGCTTCTCTACTTCTTACTTCATTAGCCTAGGAATGTTTCCCTTGGGACTTTGACGACGGTTCTGCTTTGCTGAGATCTGGCACTTAATTTCTGAGGTAAACTCCATCATTCTAATTTCCTTTCCCTCTTACCCCACCACCCTGAACTTCCTTCCTAAGAACCTAGGGATTATTGACAATTAAAAAATAAAAAGCCAAGGGAAACTTTCTGTTCCTATGAGTAGGTGTTTTACATCTTCTTATTTTTCTTCTCTCAACATCCCTGTACAGTAAGTAGTAGTGTTTAGCAAGTATGTTTATTGAAGTACAAACATAGCGCACTGCAAATAATGATAAATTGTATGAGTAAGGGTATACACTTAGGGGAGTTGTAGGTAGTCAGAGCAACAGAAAGCAGTGTTTAGTATTAAAAATATGCAGTGGTGGCAACTGCAGTGAGTTACAAAACTGAATTTTCTTTTGTTTCTTTAGATTTTGGAGAAGTGTTCAGAGTTGGTAATAAACAAATGGGGATTCTTTCCTATCTTTGATTGTTAACCTTCACATCATGAAGGATGTAATTGATTTTAAGTGGATATAGAGCCAGCATAGTGCCATGAATGGGGTCAAAACTACAATATGAATCCAGGTACATGAAGTCTAATTGGACTGACAGGTGGCCATAATTTAACATGGAGTAGTGCTTCTGTGTGACAATGTGGAATTAAACATATAAGACTGAGTGGAAAGGTGAATGTACAAAGAGTGTTTCATGAGCTCTTCTCAGGACTCCTGGGGACTGGAAACAGGAAATCTAGACTGTAGTCTTTCTTAAACATTACTCTTAGGACCCTGCTACCATTTCCTGAGATCCAGCTCATTTTTGACTAATTACCTATTTACCAATATGATTCAGCTACATCCACAGCTCAATTCTGCCTTCTTATAAGAAATTCAGCTTAGGATGACCTCCTATTTGATAGCAGCTCATTTTTATGGAAGTATCTCAGACAGTTAACAGAGAAAGAATCAGAATGCTAGTATTTTGTTACTTTTAACAAAAATAAAATTAGTGGATTCAGGGAACAATTATTACAGGCAGTAAGACAGACAATATGCACTCACACATGAAAATACTTAATGATATTTGCAAAAAATAAAAGCCTATGTCTAAGCAACCATCTAGATTAGAGGTTGATGAACTTTTTGTAAAGAACTAGATCATAAATATTGGTGGTCTTGCGGGCCCTATTACGACAACTCACTTGAAGGAATGATTGTGCTCCAAAAAATCTCTTTAGTTACAGAACAAGAAACAGGGAAGGTTTAGCTCTAAAATTGTGTTTTCATAAACTATACTCCTTAGAAATTTTATTCTAGAATGATTTCCTTAAGAGATCTTAAGGGCAGAAAAGTTGATATAACTTGATACTGTGAAGTCCACAAAGGCCTAAATATTTGAAGTCTTATTCTCATGCTTAGTGCTATTAGGAGGTGGTAGAATCTTTCTGAGGTGGAACCAAGTGGTGACCTATAGACCATTTGGGCGGCATGCTTTCTAAAGACATTTTGGGACCCTAGTTTCTTCCTATCTTTCTCTGTCACTTCCTGTCTCTGAGGTGAGTAATTCTGCTCTGCCATGTTCTCCTGCTGTGCTGCAGCACAACTTGCCCACAATAATGGGGACAATGGGTTGTGGACTGGAGTCCAGAAAACCATGAGCAAAAATAGCCCTTTTCTCTTTCTAAAGTTTTTATTATTTGGAATAGTGTCTCAACCCTTTTAAGGCACAACAATATTTTCTTTGCATTTTAATTCTCCCTAAATAAATATATTTGAAATTAAGTTGAAAAATAAAAACCAGTTAGCATCGATGAATTATGTATTTCAGAATAGCTAAAAGAGAGGTTTAAGAATGCTTTTTCAAAAGATAATGATAAATGTCTAAGATGTTATGTGCTGATTACACTGATTTGATGATTACTCACTGTATATCCGTATCAAAATATAACATTGAACCACATAAAAATGTATAATGCTCAAAGGTCAACTAAAAATTTAAAAAAATAAAAACAGAAAATTTGGGATGGGATGCTGGTAGGGAAAGAAAGCTGATGAAAATGCAAAGAAATTAAAGAAGAGGGAGAAAAAGAATCAGGAGAAAACCTGCCCATTTCAGTTTCTGTGGAAGCAAGGAGT